>OOFC01010105.1:1298-20716 GCA_900323345.1 Pseudochromis fuscus
TATAATGTTACTTTTTTTTCTTTCTCTTGCTCTTGTATATTTTTTCTTTTTTGTGGGGAGGGGAGGAGCGAGGGATTGTATCATTTTAAACAAAGAAAAAAGATGTGTATTGTTTTACTGTGTAAAGGTCTATCTTCTCCCTCTTTCAGTCTTTCACCTCTTCTCCCCCGAGCAGTTACATAACACTCAGATGGAGACATGAGAGTTAATACCATGATGTAACATTGAATTTCTCCACTTTTGTGTTTTTGTTTTTTTGTTGTTGTTTTTTTTTTTTTTTTTCAAACTTGTAATTAAGCTGTAATCAGGGTTAATTAAAACCAGTTAAAACCCAGTATCCGTGTGTTTGTTTACGTCTGTTCTTTCATACATCCATATTCATTCAGGTTTATTAAGTTGTCGTCTGTAAACAAAGAGATTAACTGACTGTCTCGTCAGTCGCCAGTTGCTGCTCATATGAGGGATTTTGATATTTCGGTTTGTCTTTAAAAATACAAAATGACACTTTAAGCTCCCCCTGTAAAAAGAAGTTTCCCATAGACAGTGTACAGACTGGACGAAGCTGACGTGATGTCACCTGTTGGTTTCTGGACCCTCTTTTGAAGCCAGGAGGTCAGGATTTGAACGTCACCATATTGGTTGTTTGAAGTCAAGGTGACCCTATTTGGTTCTGAGGAGGTGGGTCTGACCCTTGAACCCAAGGAAACTGCTAAATGTGTATGAGACTCAACTTTAGACCTGGTCTCATTGGAGATCACATCTGTCAATCAAACTCACCATGCCCTTTAATCTTCCTCTTTTTGAAGCCTAATATTTTCTTAATAAATGATGTTTCAGATGGACAAGATCACTGATGAAAAGAGTTGACTTTAGCTAATGACATCACAATTACTTGTGGAGCGATGTATTGACTGAGTATTTCATGACTGAAAATGAGGATTTTTGAATTGAAGTCAACTGGAGTTTTTAGAGCCTCCAGTGGCCATCAATGGTATTGCACTTTTGAGCCAGTGGTGGATAAAGGTTTCAGGTCACACTTCTAATTTTACACAATCTCAAATATTGTCATGAAATATTTGGGGAAAAATATTTGTGGTGCTGCAGTAGACAGAAAAATACAAATTATAATTTTTTTGTTTATTGTTTACAAGAAAAACTAACAAAACTACATTCTTGACAGTTTCAATTTGTCAGTTCTCAATATTGTTAGTATCAAAGTCAAGAAATAACAGAGAATGTGTTCAAAAACTGAACAAAAAATAAGTAAAGCATCATATCATCAAATTTATATTTTATAGTCCTGCCATTAACAGGCAGTAGAGCTCTAATCCTGGCTGCCATGTTCCCCATGAGTCTTTCACTCTGTCGAGGTAATCTTGTCCCATTCTTCTTGAATTACTGCTTTTAATTCTTGTAAATTCTTTGGTTGACACTTTGAAACAGACCTTTTGATAATCCACCACGGATTTTCAGTGGGGCTCATGTCCGGGGACTGAGCTGGACCCTCTAAGACCTGGACACCACAGGATGTGCTCTACAGGGGAGTGAGGGGGAGCTGGACTCCTTTTAATAAGACCTTAGTTTCCCTGAAAATATGATTTGTAAAATTTTGGGACAGTGTATTATGCTATTTTTAACCATGCATTTCTATTTTTCTTTGTGCTCACCATACATACAAATGAGGCAGCATAACTGTGAGCGATGATGATAACTGTATGGAGCCCAGGATGCTGTTTTTCTTTTAAGACTCACACATTCACGTGTTTAGAGGCTATTTTGCTATACATATAAACCTTTTTTGTGCCAACAAACTAAAGAATATCACTCTGTACAGCAGCCAGGAACTGTCACCTTTCACTTGTTTGCATATTCATACTATTCTTTTTTTTAATTAACATAAATAATGGTAAACATAAGCTAAATCAAGTGCTTCATAAATGTTGGATCCAGAGGTTTTAGTCATGAAAAAGCAAATGTACACTGACTATACACCACAATGTTTGGAACTGCTTTGGAAAGATTTTTACATCCACACATTGTTATGGATATTTCTCTATTATTATACCACTTTTCATAAAAATCTACTGACATACTACTCAGATAACTTGGTCACTCACTCACTCAAACAGTCTCTCCAGAAGCTGAAGTAAACTGGACATTCGACATTTATCACATTTAAAAAGTAAAGTTACAGCAGAAATAGTATCACAGAGTGACAAAGTAACACAGATGCACATCAAACAGTGACAAAAGCAAGCTGAAGACAAGGGTAAGAAGTAATTGAAGTAGATGTGACAGGAGAAACTCACCTACACGACATCGTGTGGACTCCTCTCTGCTCTCTGGATCACTGGCAGTCCAGGAAGTGATGGGTTGTATCCAGTCTCCCGTGTGTTGTTCTGGGAGATGATGTTCAAATATTTCTCCACCTCCAATCACAATAAAACTCACACAAAGCGTCAGGTTACAGTAACAACAGCACATGCCTTTCTGACTTCAGGTTTGCTCTCCTTGTTTCTGGATTCACTTACAGATGCTCGGGTTCACGTTTAGCCTCAAACTCTCCTTCACGATAAGATATCAGGCTTCATTACCAGCCCAGCCGTTCCTCCCACTCTGTAATTTACTCTAATTTTCTTAATTACCCGGCTATCTACAGGAGAAAATGTTCCTGTTCCTGTCTCCCTCTTCCACTGCTCTTCCTCTTACAACACACTCTCCTCCCAATCATCATTTGCGTCTATGTAAATGTCACCTCACCTTTTGGGCTTGCATGCAAAGTCTGTCAAGCTTTTGATGTTTGACAGTGGTATTGTGTGAACTGTTGCACTTTTCCAAAAATCCACAACATTAATTTTTTGCATGAGCAAGTGTGACAATTCAAAGGAAAAACCCAAAATAAATATGTAAACACAGGGCCGAAACTTACAGACGTCACTGGATAAATGGACCCGGTCCACAAATGCATCAATGTGGTTCAACATCCATGGAAAATCTCCACGTCTGTGTAGAAGGATTATCAAGCTCCAGAAACTTGAAGAGTTAACACGAAAAAGCCTAGAACACCTGCATGAGACATTTTATGTTGATTTTTCTTTTGTCACCTATTTTCATAGACTGTAGGTACAAATGGACGCAGCTACTGGGTCTCAAAAGTGAGACCAATGTGAAAGTGCAAAAAAGCGTAATACCACCGATGGCCACTATCTGCTAGCTCCAAAAACTCCAATTGACTTGGATTCAAAAATCATCATTTTCAATCATGAAACACTCTCAACTCATCTTTTCAGTAATGTGGTGCATCTGAAAACAATTCTTCATTAAGTAGATGTTAAACTGAATGTTTAGGGACGTGGTTTGTTTGATTGACTAAACCCTAGTCTCATACATGTTAGGGGCGTTCCTTAGGTTCAAAGGTCAGACTCACCTCCTCACTCCTCCCTTCATATCCACATATCGACTGACTCTAAAAAAAAAATGACAAAATTAAAATGCCAAACTTGAAAACGCGAGCTCACAAACCATCAGCTTTGTCCAGTCTGTGCTCATTTGTACATATTTTACTTGGTACCAAATCTGCAGGCATGCGAGCCGCTCTGTGAGGTCTGCTGATGTCTAGCAGGCTGTGTTATAATGTTTTCTGGTAGCTTAGTGTGTTAGCATGCAAACATTAACATCAACAAAGAACAACTGAGGCTGATGGGATGGTCATTATTTTTGCAGATTATCAAACAAATCAAATATGTGACTTTAGAAATTTGATCTCGTACAAACACAATTACGTCAGAGTCAAATGTAATGACCATCCATCCTGTAGATCTCAGAATAAGTAATTAAAAACACAAACGTTACGGTGAGACACATCCAAACTTTAAAATGGTCCAAGCAATAGTTGCTGTAGGTGTTGTTGACCGATTGTTATATATCTAATGTCACATCATTAGCATGACTAAATCACAGGACAAAAAAAAGAAAAAAAGAAGAAACAGGCAAATTGTATTTTTAAAAATGTTGACAAAAAGCTTGAGAAACTGTTTACTGTTTTATTGTAGTCCATAAAAACAAACAGCAACAATAAAAACAACAAGGTGGGAAATATAATAATAATATTCAATAATGTAAAACAACATAATAGACAGTAAGAAATTAAATTAACTTAAGATTGCCATCATTCTCAACATCATCCCAAGTACCTAAAAGCTGTGGAGCTATTGCATGTTTGCTTTTCAGGAGACTTCCCAGGGAGTAAATCTGCAGCGCAGGTAGGAATGTCGAGGTGCTGGTTGGGGCGTGAGCACAAGGAGCTGATCCCGGATCGAGTCCCCTGATGGGGGCCAGATGGGAGTTTAGGAAGGAGAGTCAGGACACATGAAGAGGTAACAGACTGACTGATACTAAAGTAACAGTCTCTCAGTGTCGGGGCATTCTGCAGTAGAGATGCACATCAATATGCCCTGTTTAAAACATACATACATACTGAAAACACACTTTCTCTCCACACACACAGACGTGAGGACACTGACTTCTAAAAAAAACGTTCACAATTTCCTAAAGGTGAAAATGAGCACAATAAAATCCCTTGAATTCTTTTCACAATCCAAAAGTTACTACAAAGCACCAGTAAACTCCAAACATGCTGCTTTTCCTCCTCCGCTCTATCGTCTTCTGCTTCATGATACATATGGTTAGACACACGTGTTCGACCCTGCTGTGAGGACAGGCAGGTAAGACGAGCTGCCCGCAGTTCAGTGCTCAAAAACAAAGGAGCTGAATCAGTGGAGGAGAAAGACTAGTATCTAGTCTGCCACAGAAAGAGAAGTGATTCTTCCATTCACTCCCATCCTACATCTACACTTCCAGTCTGTTCAAAACAAAGTCCAGCAGCACAGCTGATGCTCTTCTGAGTCCGGAGATGGGTTGTGGGTGCAGAGCGAGGAGGACTAACCTGACTGTGCTGTACATAATGGCTGAGGGGAGGACGTCTGCTACATGGCGGTGAGGTGAGGGCGACTGGCCTCAGGTCAGTGACTGTGAAATGTGCGAGGTGATTGGTCAGCGCGGCACCTGCATCTGCTGTGAGGTCTGTGACTGGTTCTGAGCGGCAACATCGGGACCCCGGCTGGCCAATCGGCTGAGGATGTTCCTCTCGGACATTTGCAGGCGCACGGCCACGGGGGGTATCCTGGCGATAGTTGCCGGGAGACGTGTGACATCGGCCTTCATGTCGCTCAGCAGTTCCTCGAGCTGTTTGAGAACTGGAAACATAACGATGACAATAAGCACCGAGGTGATGACCTGTTTCAGGTTTGTGTTTGGTGGATTTACAGAGGGGTGAGCAAACAGTATGAATCTGGTTGTAAACCATAGACTGTATATAGAGTGGACAAGGATAACGTGATGTCACCCGTTGGTTTGTGGACTCACGTTTTGAAGCCATGAGTTTGGCGTTTGAATGTGGCCATGTTGGTTGTTTGGAACCAAACGTGACCATATTTGGATATGAAGGGAGGAGTGAGGAGGAGGGTGTGACACTGCCAAATCGGTATGAGACTCGAGTTCAGGGCTGGTCTCACTGGAGGCACTTTTTTCACTTCCCCATAGGCCTCATTTTTAGATCCGGCGCTTTGTTCATTTCTATATACGGTCTATGGTCACAGCAGTCAAACAGCATCTCTTCTTCAATACTGTTTGTATATCATCTCACCTGCAGTTAGAAAACAACCATATAAACTATCTACATATTCTAATGAGAGTCAGAACAAACTGTGTGAAGTAAAGCTTGTTGGCTAATGTTTCACCCCGTTCCTGAACACTGAATACAAGTCCAATCCAGCCCAGTGCCACATCAGAGTTACACAACATCCAAAGGCTGTTTTATCTACATGTTTTCAATGAAGCACTTTTTCCCTGAACTGTTACAATGTTACCAATTTTATCATCATCGTATCTCTTCTGTCAGATCAAATCTAAACAACTCAAATAGAAGAAGTTGGCAGTGGTTGTTTCTACCCACATTTTATCAGAAGATATGATTGTGACACACTAATACTGACCTCAACTAAACCAGAGCTTAAAAATTACTCTGCAGTACAAGCTAAATATTTTAATAATCAATCCTATAAATTACTTTCCTTGAATACAAGTAAAATATTTGCCGGTTTTAGCTTCTAAAATGTGAGGATTTGCTGTTTGTATTGTCATGGAAAGTTACATTGTAATTCAAAGACATTAGAAGATGTTACCTTAGACTAATCATACAATATTGTTTTTTCCTATATTCTTACATTTACAGGCCCTATCAATTCATACTGATCAATAATTAAAATAAATACTAGTGTTGTACAACGGCAGTCGTCTCTCACAGGTGGATGACTGTGTGGCTGACGTGTTTATTTCCTGAAGTGATGATGAAAAGCTGTCTTTGTTCTGACATGGAGGAAACTCTATTTTTATCTGTGCCGTGTTGTGTCTGACGTTTGTTGCTGTTTAGGTTTGCAACCCAAAAATTTAAATATTTAGATTTAGACAGTTGCTCTCTATTCCTGTGCACTGATGCTATCACACAATCTTTTCTCATTCAGAGGCTTTTAGTGGAAGAAAACTGCTGCCTGAGGCTGGAAAAACAAAGTTACACACAAACATCTCTCAAGACCTACTCAGAGAAGGCAGTACAGGGTCACCACAGTGTGTACACCTTCAAAATCTGCATTTAGCAATATAAGTCAAAAGATTTTACTTCTTCAAGGACACAGGTTCTAAACAAAGATCCTAAAGTAAATTATTCAATTATTTATTATTACCTCTACCAAAGAGGTGTGTGTCTGTCTGGTAACAATATTGCAGAAAAATTACTGAACAGATATTTTCACAGATGGGGTTTCTCTGAAGAACATATTATAGGTTTTGGACTAAATCACAAGATGTGATGCTGTTTCAAAAAAATCCAGAAAAATCCCTCTCTCTTATGATGGCGTCATGTTTTACAAATGTAGTTTACATTTTTCATCACACGAGGGCAGCAGTGTTCAGTAGCATCGGTGCAGTTGGATTATGCTTTGGTGGAGGTTTGTGCACCGAGTGCTTTCTAGTTAGAAGACGAGAGGTCAGAGAAATTAACCTGCTATTATTGAGAACAGTTGGTCGGGGCTCTCATTTCCATCCAACACCAAGAACGTTGGTTTTTGTATAACTTTCAGTTTCAATTAGACTTGACCCAGTTTGCGTCGGCTTGGTTTATTTCTGTAAGCGATTCTGTGGGCCCAGGACTGTGCATAAATACATAAATACAGCGTGTTAAGGGTCAAAATAATAACTCTGCATGACCTAAACTGAAGATGATCATTTCCAGTCACTCCCAGTACCACAGCAGTCAAGGTTCACTGATTGAGTGGCTCTGAAGCTGTAGTAAAGACAGTGGCAGCTGCCATCCTGTTGGCCATTTTGTGTCCTGATGATTAGCAGTTCATCTTCAATTGCAATGCACAGTCTCTTGTGCTGTATGGCTCCTTATCATTAAAAAATGTAAGATAATTCTGAGAGTCAGACATATTCATCTCCATGTACCATTGTTTGGTACAGAAGTAACAAACCTGGCAGCAACTCATTTTGCATGAGACTTTTCAAGTCATCACATCAGATCCTGATATTTTTCTCCAGGTATTTTCAAAGCAGAATCTTCCACATGTTTTACCTTTATGCAGCACTGCATTGGCAGGCTTGTTTCCAGACATGGACTCCTTGCTGAGGTGCTGGTGGGACTCTGCAAGACACTCCACCTCACTGAAGCGAGTGTTGAGGGCCATGGAGGGGTGAGCTGGGTCCTCAGTCATGTTCAGGTAGGCTGCCCTGCGCAGCTGCTCCTCAATCACCAACGCCTGCTCCAATAACTGTACAGGAAACACAGAAGCGCCTGGTGAGATACGACATAAACGCAAACCCACAGAGGGGACTGTGCTGCAAACGAGTGCTCATTTCACCTTGAACCTGCGAGCCAGAAACTTATTCTTGATCTCCAAGAAGTTTCCTCTGCTCATCTCCCCTTTGAAGGGCTCGTTGAGGATGGCAAACCTCACGTCATTCTGCACATCCTGCCATCGAGCGTAGCCGTGTCTGAGAGACGCCAGAGTCAGGAGTAACAACATGTACGTCTCTGGATTACTATTCACACCCAGCGAGGGGCAGGACTTTCTATTTTACTTGACACACTTTTCACAAATATCTTTGTCCTTAATCCAAATGAAGTAGGCTGATAATAAAGACCGGTACTTGGACTAAGCATATTTTATTTAGCTAAAATAAACCTGTAAAAGTCCAGTCCTTTCTTTACTGTATCTACTGTGTGTTGCTGTGTGCTTCTCTCCTTAATGACAGTCAGGTTATATTTCACACCCTACAGGTGTGAAAACTACAGTCTGTGAAGTTGAAAAATTATTAGATCAGAGGAGGTCGTGACACCAAGGTTAACAGAATCTGCTGAGCTCTGATAGCAACAAATCAACTATTCCTCTTTTCTCATTAGCACAAATCAAAGAACAAAATATTCATCAAGCAGCTTTTCATACATACTCTAAAGTATAACCTGAAATGTGGTGGGAAGACATCCTGAGAATGATGTGTTCAAGACTGTGCCAGATTGAAAGGATACTGTATGATGCCAGCCAACAGCCAGTAGTCATGGCGACGGTGCCAAATCTCAAAGGTCTTCTTGGTGACGGTGGCTGCCCTCTCTTCATTCTGCCACAGAGAGTGAAGCTCTGGAAACGAGGGCAGAAAGGTCAGAAGAGACAGAAATGAAACAGAAAAGAGAGTGGAGAGAAAGAGTGTGTGTGTGTGTGTGTCCACCTGTGAATCCTCCGTCAGCGATGTTGAACATGAACCTCTGCTTGGTGGCTTTCTTCTTCTCTTCGCTGACGTTAACCACGTTTGCAGCTGTTCCTCCCTCTTTGGTGTTTTCCCCGTTCTGAAGTTTACCGTCTGTTTTCGTGACGTCCTTTTCTTCTTTTGGCTCTGTTGGGAAAAAAAGTTAAACTTGAGTTTTGTGCAGTAAAGTTTTATTTTTCAGCAAGCACACAAATATAAGGTCGGCACTTCATTATAAGACCAAAAATATAGTTACATTTGAATATAGTGTATTCCTTGATCTTAAAATGTCAGAAAATGGAACAAGTGTTGTCTCCAACTGAGTAAAACATTTTACTTTCACAGTTGTCTCACCTGTGTGCAGAGTCTGTGTGTGCATGTGTGTGTGTGCGTGTGTGTGTGTGTGTGTGTGTATGTAACCTTTTTTTTCCTCTGCTGGTGAATTAGTGTCCATCTTCTCCTCTTTGCCTTCCTCAGCTGAAACAAGAGCAGCACAGTTAAAGACTGAAACTGTAAGAAAGGAAAGTTGGAGATTATTATAAGAACCACTTATTTGTATGTTGTAAATTATTTATGTTGTAATCAAACTGTTTTTTTTAACTGAACTTTAAGTTTCTGTACCTCACTGTGACTATATATTTATAGTTATATTTCAGATTGTTCTGACCTTCTCATAGTGTCTGTATACATTGTCTACCATGCTTACATACTGTATGCAGCTCACAGCTACTTCTGCTTTGTGAGTTTGCATAAGGGTGGGAGATTTAATGAGCTTATACAAGAACTTCTTGCAGCATTCATCATCAGCCTCACCTTTAGACTTGTCCTCCTCTGAATCCGTCTTGCCCTCTGAGTTTTCACCCTTATCATCAGCAGAGGCGTCCTTGTCTGCTGCCGCTGAAGATTTCTCCTCTTTCTCTTTGCTCATGTCTTCAGCCTCTTTCTCCTTCCCTTCATCTCCATCCGTCTCCTTCTCTTTCTCCTCCTTATCGGCAGCAGAGTCGACTTCTTCCTTCTTTTCAACAGCAGGGGATTTATCAGACTCATCTGGGATTTCAATAATCTAGGAGAGAAGCAGCCAAATTAGTAAAATCTGCAAACTGAAAACAAAAATAGATCATATAAATACAAAGCACAATTTACCTCTGAATCATCTGCCTTCTTCACTGCTCTGCCATCTTCTCCCTCCTTCTTTATGTCTTCCTTGTCCTCTGTTTTGGACAAATCTTCTGTGAAAAGAAGAAACACCTCAGCTGCAGATATGCAAAGTGTGCATCTATGTTTGTTATCACAAACCAAAGTTCACATTTAATTTTTTTTATCTTAAAAACTGTGTTATCGTTGGCCAGTAATTGTTTGTCTTTTGATGGATGCATCCACAGAGGGCGTCAGTAAGGGGAACTTATATTTGGGCCTGAAAAAACTTGACAGTTAATAAAATATTTTCCATTGCAAGACACAGAAAACACACTTCTCTTAACCTCCATGGTTCTTTCAGAGTTACAGCTTAGATTATGGTGTAAAGATTATGTGGTGCTGAGCTTAGCGCAAAGAGGAAATGACAAAGCATATCATCTGTCAAGGATTCCCATAAGTGTTACAACATATGGTTTATGTGTCAAGTCCAACTATAGTACATGCATAATGCACTGTAAGTACAGATTGTACACTGTACGAAATTGTGGGATTTGAAAATTTGTTTTAGTATATCAGTACAAGGTGTAAATTGTGTGTGTGTGGGTGGGTGTGCAGGTGTGTGTGTGTTTACCTGGGATAGGAGTGTTGGGCTGTGTGTCTGCTGGGGTCCCAGTTGAAGGAGTCTTTGGGTCTTCACCTGCAGCCAAAGCTGCAGCCCGCTTGTTCTCCTCCAGCTCTGCCATCCAGGGCATTGACCACTGACCATTCACATGTTCAAACTCCTGCACCTGTTAATCAACACGTCACGTCAGTCCATCAATCAGTGATCAAACATTTCAACAATCTGAACCACGTACTGGATTCCCTCAAAGAAAAACTGGTAGCCAATTAAAACCAATGAGCGGCTTTGTTTTGAGGAGCAAGAAAGGGTGAGGAACTTAAACACATACTGTGCCTCCAAGTGTTTCACAATAAAAGCTTTGCTAGGAAACTAAGGGTTTCTGTCAAGTGAAACACTAGAGGGCAGCAAAACTGTTGCTCACAATCCCACTTAAAGCCTCGAAAACAAGGCGAATAAATCGTGACTAATGACTAACTGAATGTATTAAATCAAACTTATTGAGACAGCGTAGCACTAAAACAAGATGACATGTTACTGTTGTTTCTGTTGGAACTGTTGAGCTCTACCTTTTTCCTTATTAGTGACATTACACCAATGCGAGTAAGGACGTGCTGCCTGGACAGACCCTCACGTGGGACGCCATCTGCAAAAGTCTCGGCTCCATCCGCCCCTGGCTCACAAAGGTGGCGCATGAACAGAGACACATATGCCCTGCAAACACGGCAATAATGCATTCAGAAAAAGTCGAAATCTTTGGAAGTCACACACAAATTTTACAAAAATGTACCAAGAAAATGTCCTGAAATTCAAATGGCTTATTCAACAATGTAGTTTTAACAGTAAAAAGAAGGGTTTTGTTATACAGAGTACCTTCTTCATGCTATAGTTTTGGAAATTAACACATTTTTCATTAAAACCCTGTTTTAACATTAAAATAGGAGAATTTAGAAATGTGAAATACTGCCATAACACAAGCAGTCATACAGAACAACTGTATTGAACTGCCTGAATTACTACAATGTGTAAAATGTTTATAGCTACAAGAAACTCTCTGATCAAAGATTGAAGAGTTAAGATTAAGAACATGAGCAGCAAGTTTTTTTCCAAAGTTCAGTACTCAATGTCGACTTGTCATTGTGGTCCACATCGAGTGGTATCTACAGCACTGGGACAAGCAGAAAAACTTTAAACAGACTCACTTGAATTCTTTCTCTGACTTCCCTCGCAGGTCCCTGACCAGCCACTGGTTGGTGAAAGCATCCTGCGGAGGCATCCCATACCGCATCACTGCATTCAGGAAAGCCTTCCTCTGACGTGCGTTGAAGCCCAACACCTGACAGGTCATTGAAGTCGTCAAGATATATATACATTAAATGCTGACTTGTATCTCAAAAAGTTTTGTTTTTATTTCTACATCTTCTTCTCTTTCACTAGTATTGAAAAAGGAAAAAACTGGAAGACAAAGCGGAGAAAGGTTACCTCGATGTTCCCTCCGACTCTGGCCAGCAGTGGAGGCAGAGGTTTGTCTCGGTCGTTCCTCAGCCCTTTGCGGTTCGGTCTGCGGGCATTAGCTGTGAGGAAGAAAAGTTAAAGTTAGCTTCTCTAACACTCAGAACAAATTCTAAACAACGCCGAGCTCATTGAAGCCAAGAAACTGCAAGTTAATAAATGAAAGTAAATACTGCTAGATGATGATGTGTGCTTGTATCACCCTAAAATTTCTCTGGGAAGACGTTCCACTTACTGCTCGCTGCTTCACTCTGATCCTGCTGAAGCTGTCCCTCCTCAACCTCTCTGCACATTAAACTCTTCTTATTCAAGCATATCGCTCTCACAACATTTACAACTGGAAGCAGTGTGGTGCCATTTAATAAAACTGAAGTAACAGAGCCGCCAATAAACAAAACAAAAATACAACCATTTGAAAAATGTAGTAGTAGTAGTAGTGATCAATAGCTGATACAAACACAAACACAAACACGTGTGGTATGCAGTTCAGTTGGCTGAAAAGCCGTTCAGTTTCAAATGTTCTGTCCCTGTTTCTTTTCTTTACTGTTTTCTTCCCTCTCTACGCTGAAAGCAGATGATGCAGGGACAACCATAGCTTCATGAGTTGCTGCGGAAGTTGTCGATGAGGATATCGTAGCTGTCGTCAGAATCTGTACAAACATCTGTAAGGGTGGTTCGAAGGTTGTTAATCACTCACACAGCAGGAGTGTGGAGAAGAGAGATTCCTTGTTATTGTCATTAGTCTAATCAGGAACGTCTACCTTCATCTTAAGTTGTCGAGATTGTTTCTTCCCCTGAAATCCATCTTCATGACACACATCAAACAACACAGAGAACGTCTGTTTCTTCTCAACACAACACTGAAGAACAGCGATAGTTTACCAAAGCGCGTGCACACACACACACACACGCACACGCACGCACACACACACACACACACACACACACACATACACACACACACACACAAACCAGCAGTAATCAACATAGTGATCCTTACCTTCAGTCCGTTCATCAAAGTCCTCGTCGCCCTCCTCCGAGGCCACCGAGTAATCAGACTGATTGTCCGATTGATCCTCCTGCCAGTCTAAAGAGGACACAGAGAAAAGCAGGTTGATGAGGGAGAACTTAAAAAACACCATGTCAGAATCTAACTACAAGCCATAAAATACATGTAAACTCCTCATAGAGCTGCAAGTCTGAGGTTACTGTCATTTCTAAACAGCAGGGGGCGCTGCTGCACTAAAACCACAATCTAACGGCAAGAATCCTTTCCCCAATTAACTGACATTTAACGATTAAAAAAAAAAAAAAAATTGAAAAATTTTGCCAGTCTGCACAACATACACTCCGATGATGTCTAAGGACATGCTGAGAAACACACCACTGCATGTAAGTCAAAAAGTCTGAAGGTGTGTTTGGTAACTTGAGTCACACACCATCAATCGGAGCACTGTCTGACATTCATATTTGCAGTTTTGGTATTATCATTATAATTTAATTCAATGTAATGCTGCCATTAATTTTTGGTTTCCATGGATACACTAAAAAACTGTTCACAAAAACATGCATGACAATGCTGCTGTCTAAATAAGCTCACATAAATTAAAGTACAGGGGATGAGGAAGGGGAAGAATGTGTACTTCTCTTTATTTTTTCAAACAGTGTTTGTTGATGAGGATGAAATGTTGACATATAAAACCAGATTTGCCTTGTTTGGTTCCCAAAGCCTGCATTTTATACAAATGCCAGTTCTGGCTGTTTTGGGCTGAGAAAGCCTACAGTGTCCCCTTCTGTCAGGTTGTATGTCATTGTGTGTCTGACTTTGAAACATGTATTTAACAGAAATGCTAGCAAGTGAACCAACAAAGCTCTATCAGTACCATATTATCAATATTTGGGCCATTTTTGTTGGTTTAAAATGTTTGTTTTTGTTGTTTGGAGGAGGAACTCAGTGATCTAATTCTCATAAATCAGGATTAGTAATTTAACCAGTGGCATCAGGTTCATTTTAATAAATACTTTAAATAAATTCAAACATGCTTGTTCTGAAACATTAACACATAACTAACATGTTTCTACAACCAATCACAAGTCACAAAACTAAAATATAATTCATGCCATGCTCTCACTACATCTCATTACAAGTTACACCAACACCACACAAACACAAGTCCAACAGCACGCACACACAAGAAGAGGTTGCATTATATATTGTTCTGTACCCTGTCTTATACCTCGGTCCTCCTGGGAGCCGTCATTGTAGTTGACCGGCTTTCGGGTTCTTTTGCCTTTGCCCAGATTGCGGGCGAGATCCTCTTGTTGCTGCTCGTAGTGGTGCCGAAGCAGCTTCTCCCAGTAGTCTGGGTCAACACTTTCCTCCTGCTTGATCACCTCCCTTTCCACCTCCTCCTTCTCAAGGAAAGGGGATTAATTCATATCAAGTATGTGAAGAATACAGATAAAGCTTTACATCTAAGGTCAATCTATCTGAGTCTGCAGTCTTTAGTTAAGACTGTATGTAATTTTAGAATAGTTTAAAATATATTTTAGATCATTCTAACCACTAAAAACATACCCTAACAAAAAATAAACATTCGTATAGACATACTTTACCTCATCATCTTCATCTTTGACTACATACTGGGCCACTTTAAAGGAGCTGAGGTATTCGTTCATGCTCTGGAGCTCAGTGTCGTCTGTGGCGTCCTGGTTCCTGTCAAGCAAACGGTCAATCGCGTGGTCGTCGTAGTGGATCACACTGCTGTCATCCTCCTTGTTGTCCCCTGAGAGCAGAATAAGTTGAAAGGTCAGAAAAAAAAAACCAAAAACCTAAATCAAAACCATCTGTCTGGTATTACAGTGTTATCAGACCACAGCTACCTCTCTGGACAGAATTCAGGACACAAGCTAGCAGCGAATTAACAAGCCTCACCTTCCCCAACTTCATCCTTGAATAGTTCCTCAGTTCCAAACTTCAGGATGTCATCGAGCTCCTGCTTCGACATGGAGCCCGTCTTAGAGCCAAGGCCGGGTCGCACCACCAGGTGGGTGAGCATCATCTTCTTCTTTGCCACCTAGTGGAGGGAAATGAGTGGAATACAGGTGAGCAGTGAGCATGTGATCACAAAATCCTAACACACTTACAACAATTTTAACAATTAGTGTTCCTTGTCACCGACCTGCGTGATCCTCTCCTCCACAGAAGCTTTAGTAACAAAGCGATAAATCATCACCTTCCTGTTCTGGCCGATACGATGAGCTCTGCTGAACGCCTACAGCACACATGACACACATAATGTAATCCCTTATCAGCCAAACAGACAAACACACTGACACAGATGTGAGGTTACACTCCAGGTTTGCATACCTGGATGTCATTGTGGGGGTTCCAGTCAGAGTCGTAGATAATGACAGTGTCAGCAGAGGCGAGATTAATGCCCAAACCTCCAGCTCTGGTAGACAGGAGGAAAGCAAACTGCTGAGCACCAGGAGCTGTCGGGATGAAGAGCAGAATTCAAATTAGAAAAACAGATAGCACCTCAGCTGTGCTGAGAGGCAAAACAAACACGGCAAATAACTGTGTGTACACACGTCTCACCATTAAAGCGATCAATGGCCTCCTGTCTCATGTTGCCAGTGACTCCTCCGTCAATTCTCTCGTATTTGTATCCTTCGTTCTCCAAGAAGTCCTCCAGCAGGTCCAGCATTTTGGTCATCTGGGAGAAAACCAGAACCCTGTGGCCTCCCTCCTTCAACTTCCTCATCATCTTCTGGAGCAGCATCAGTTTTCCTGAAGATTTGGTCAGAGCCGTGCCTTCATACATGCCATTTGGGAGTTTTGGTGCCTCCTTAAATTAGGAAAGAAATCTGAATGAACGGGTCTGATTCATCACTGATAAATGCGTCAACATTATTTAAAACTAGAGCAATTTAAACAAACTGATTTGTATTTTTTTTTACATACTGTGGCAGCTGCTGGAAAGAGGTAGGGGTGATTGCAGCACTTTTTGAGGTCCATCACAACATTAAGCAGCGACACTTGGTTTCCTCCTCCACGAGTGTTCAGAGCCTCAAAGTTGCGTGTTAGAATGAACTTGTAGTATTTCCTGGGTCACAAAAACAAGTAAAAAAAAGATGACGCACTGGACTACTGAGGTTATAATATATTTCAAAAATTAAATATGTAATTAATATACAGTATACACTGACTAAAAACAACTCAGACTAAATTGAAAACAGTGTGCAAATCCGTTACCTGCTGCTTTATTGTGCACTTACTTTTGCATTGGGCTCAGCTCCACTCGAACAATGAGCTCAGTCTTTGAAGGCATGTGTTTGAATACATCAGCCTTCAGCCTCCTGAGCATGTGCGGTCCCAGCATGTCATGCAGTTTCTTGATCTGGTCCTCTTTGGCGATGTCTGCAAACTCCTCCAGAAATCCTTCCAGGTTGCTGCAAGAACAAAAAAAACAAAAAAAACAAAAAACAAAAAAAAAACAAAAAACAAAAAAAAGGATGAATATACTGTCCCTGCAAATGTCATCACAGTATCTGCAGTACAGCTCTGCACTGTAAGGAGCGACTGACTTGAATCTCTCTGGAGTCAAGAAGTTCAGCAGGTGGAAGAGCTCCTCCAGGTTGTTCTGCAGAGGAGTGCCGGTCAGCAGGAGCTTGTGCTGTAGCGGGTAGTTGTTCAACACGCGGAAGAACTGGTGGTGAGAATGAAAGAAGGAATATATTACACCTCAGCCGGTGAGGACATACACATACAACAGCACACAATAGTCAGTACTCTTGTGCAGGTGTAGTCAAGCAAGAAGTCTTTGTTTGTACCTTGGACTGGTTGTTCTTGAGTCTGTGTGCCTCATCTACAACCAGACAGGCCCACTCAATAGAGCCCAGCACAGCCTGGTCAATAGTGATCAGCTCATAGGACGTCAGGAGAACATGAAACTTGACCGGTGAGTCTTTCTGTAAAGTGCAGAAGAAAAGAGGGATTTTAGTTTAGCTGTCAAACAGGAGGGGGAAATTATGCTACACAATTATTGATGTAGTCCCACAACTAAAACTGATGATTGAACATGTCGAATTAAGCAGAATTTTCATCATGGTCATTTCCATCAGTGTAACTATTAACACTTATCAGTGCAGTAAACACTACATGCAAGACATCAGGTTCAAGCAGGCCACACTTTCATCACTTTTTGATGTCAGAAATATGTATTAGATTCGTGTTGCACTGATTATTCTTGCTTCTTTTCCTACATCTCACCTTCATCTTGGAGGCCTTTTTCCCTCCTCTGATGGCATTTCCCTCAAAGGAGAACTCGTTCTCTCTGATAACAGCTCTGCTGTCTTTGTCCCCCACATACGTCACCACATACATGTCAGGGGCCCACATCTCAAACTCTCTCTCCCAGTTAATGATGGTGGACAGAGGAGCGCTGACCAGGAAGGGACCTTTGGAGTGACCCTGTTCAAGGTGGAGGACAAAGTTAGAGTCAACCTTAGCCTGTACAGATGTTAGTTTTATTATTAGATACTGCAAGATCTGTAACTAAACTGTTTTATTTATCTTGCCCTGCATTTAGGAGAGAGCTCCTCACTGAGAACTCGTGCCCTTTAACGGGCAGAGTTTCTGTGTCACGTCTGAAACCCCAACCACAAACACTGAATGACAGCAGCGGGCAGACTGGACAGAACAGTGAAAATAAATTACATTTTGTTATCAATATAACAGAAAAAACTACTGAATAGATCTTTTTTTTAGAGACAGGGTATCACACAAAGAACAAGTAATCTTAAAAATCCCTTTCACAATGGAAACATGTTTTAACAAAGCCTATGATCATGGATTATGCTTTGGTGGAGGTTAGTGCTCTTTAATTTCTTTCTAGTTATTCATCACATATCACATGACCTACCACTGGGTCAAGTCTTCAAAGGACAAAAAACTGAACAACTTACCTCCTTGTAGAGTGAGTAGAGAAAGACAGCTGTCTGAACAGTCTTTCCTAAACCCATCTCATCAGCCAGGATGGTGTCGGTGGCCTGAGCCCAAGAAAACCTCAACCAGTTCAACCCTTCCAGCTGGTAGGGGTGCAGGGTTCCTCCTGTACTGTCCAGGTAGTCAGGCTGCCGATCAAACTTGATGGTGGGCTGACAGGAAGAGAACAGGAAAAGAATCTTATCAACATCTGTCCCCTGATGTAGAGTTTTATTCAACTAACAAGCTTTCACACAGTAACCAATTATGCATCAGTTCAATGCAATTTAGAAAAAGCTGCATTATAAGCCACTTAAAAAAAAACCCTTACATCTACGACTGGATTAGCAGGTGGCCGCTCTGCCTTCTTCACTTTCACCGCTTTCTTCAGCTTCTTTCCAGGTCTGCCCTCCTCACCCATCATCAGCTCTCTTACAGAGAAAAGAGTAAAGAAGAAGAAGAAAACATCTTGCCACAATCCTTACATAACTTGAGCAAAGAACTATCTAACATATTGTATACCACTGCATACCTGTGATTCCAGTATGTCTGTTTGTAAGTGTCAAACTCAGGAATGTCCATGTCTTCACTCTCCCAGGTTGACTGGTCGTACGCCAGATCTCGCCACTTGATCAGGTAGTGTACGTTGTTCTTTTTATCAACACTAACATAAAAAAAAGAAAAGAACAGCAAAAGTGGAGTTAAATGGGGAATTCTCTTCCCTTTCGATATGATATTTTAATATCAGGCTGAGATGCAGGGTCTTTACTTTCTACAATAAGAACTGCTTGGTCTCTATGTTGCATTATGTATCTTACCTGTGGTTAAGGATGCGGTGGATCATCAGCCACTCCATCTTAACCCCATAGCGGTAAAACTCCTCCTCCATGTGGACAAAGAGAGGATCCTTGTTCTTCCTCTTGGTGCTCTTGACCTCGTCTCCATCGCCTCCAAAGTCAACAGGCGGAGGTTCATCCATGTCAGTCTTCCTCTGGTAGTTACGAAACATCACCTGACAGTTCAGCTCCAACTGGGGGGAGAGCAACAAGTGAGGTGTTAGTGTGGAGTTTGTGTATATGAGGGAAGACTGAATAAATACAGCCTAGAAAACCAGCTCCTTCTCATCTACAGGTGGATACACAATTTCAGAGAGAGTGGTACCTGTAGCTCCTGCACCCAGGAGCAGTGCCAGTAGGACATATTGCACCATTTGACAAAGAACTCCCTTTCCCTGCGTCCCGCCAGAGGTGGGGGATCAGGAGCCTCAGCAGGCAGGTCAGCAGGCCGGGGGACAGGCGTGGG
>OOFC01010108.1:6721-19866 GCA_900323345.1 Pseudochromis fuscus
AATTGAAGCAATCGTGTGTCCTTATGCTTTACAGAACGAGCAAATTGCATTTAAAACTAAAATTGCAACATTTAGCAATTCTTTCTGATAAGGACAGAATCAATGTATGTGGATGCTTGTCAAAAATGGTAAGTTTCCTCTGTTAAAAACGGATTTTATTTTCTTTTGCTTACCTTTTGAGGATTTTACATGGCTGCAGTGTCTCTCTAGTGCTTCGCGGGTGTTGTAGTTGCATTTGACAAGCTCATGCAAAGCCTAGAGTTAAAAAAGCAGCAAGGTCAAGATAACACAACACGCACCACTGAACAATCGTATCATCCTGATACATGTTGCTAATATTCCAATCTTTACTGCATTACAACATAAAAGAACAGATAAATCAGGATGTGACTGACCTGCTCGTTGTCTCGAACGTGCACCCCTGGTTTGTCACATACTGTCTTCTCATTTGTTGTCCGTGACACCACGTCAGAGAGGTAACCTCTCACCTTATTTTCTGACAATATACCAGGGCTCCATAATAACTCATCTTCATCTTCATACACTGCACAACAAAGTATATGATGGTAAGATTAGTCAAAGTTTTCACAGGACTCTGTCCTTCATGACAGTACAGCAGAATTCCCAGCAGTCACACTAAAGAATTGATTAGACATGTGTGCGTGTGTTGAAAATAAAAAAAAACACTCACCTTTCTCCTCATCCTTGTAGTGACAGAGGCCAGAAGGAACCTCTGCTTGGTACTGTGTTCCCACCATTATTTCCTGTTTGAAAAATTAAGCAAGTATATTTAAATCCAAGAGAAAACTCTGCTCTGATTCAGTATAAAGCACGAGGCAAATTATTTTAATGTGCTTCACATTAAATGCATCATTTACCTTTCTGGAGTCCTCTGGACTGGGACCATCTTCATCACACTCTGACTCTTTATCACCATCAGAGATAGCGTTGGCTGAAAAAACAAAACAAATATATATTTAATACAATAATGCACTAAATTTCAGTAGTAAGGTCATATTTTTATTGACAAAAAAAATGTCTAATGCTGTTTATTAAAGGGTGGATGAACAAGCAGAATAAGAAGGATTCTGTAGGTTTTTACAAATGCCATAGAAAGATTTCTGTAACAACATTTATTCATATTTTTTATGTTGGTGGCATGAAAAAGCAGCGAGTTAAACTGTAATGGCATGATGCACATCAACTCACATATACACAACACATTAGATTTGCATATTCAAGCCAGAAAACATATATTAATAAGTTCAGAAAACAATTAGTTGCACAGGACTGTACTGTTTATGTACAGAAAAAAAGTACATTACTTTCCATTCTTTGGGAAGGTTCAATATTACTAAGGAAGTTGCATGAAAATAATATCACCAATCTGAAAATTTTGCTTACTACACAACTAGTGGGGATTTGAAGCTTTTATTTGTCTCATTTGATGGCAATATGAGTACATGTGTTAGTTTAGCACTTTCTATTAAAAAGCTACTCAATAAATAAAATCATCTGCAAAAATGATGAAAAATAAAAATAGTCCAATGTTCCAGAACTAATGACTTGAATCTGAAAGTTAATTTTGTTTAATTAACGCATGGTATTATACAGCCCAACATAACAAGCTACAGACAAGAATACTTTAAGAATTTGTAACCTGTAACTTACATCGAAGTGTTCTTGGGAAGAAATCAGTGGCTTCATGTGAAGTGACTGAGGGTGTCAGATCATCAGCTGAGGACTGGGTCTCCTCCTCATAATCCCCAGACAGCAGATCTTTAGCTATTTCCTCCTAAAGCAAAAAAATTGTATCGATTGTACACTATGGCAGCCCAAACATAATCAATAGTGCATCTATTTAATATATTGGCATTAATACATTTACTTCTACTTTAATTCTTCACAAATCTATTCATTAACTATACAACTACCACATAACAGCAGGAAATTACCTTATCCAAAGTCATGTCAGGCAGCTCATCAGTCAGGTCTCCAGATGAGCTGTCTATACTGGAGCCTGCTGAGGCCTCATAGCGATAGATGGCCAACAGTTCCTCCAAAGGCATGTTCCCTTCCTGGTATGATCAGAACAGAGAGAAAGGCAAAGTGGATGAGCTCTTTTATACACACACACACACACACACACACCAAAAATAATCACACGACCATCACACATGCCACATACCAGCCAAAGCAAATTCCACAACTTAAAATCACTGCACATAAATCCTGTTTTAGGCCATTCAAACAACTACTAAATTACCTTTTCCAGATCTGCAATTTCAGAGCTGAAATTCCTCCCGCCTTCCAGAGACTCTTCCTCCTCTAGAGTCCTCTCATCATCATATTCATGAACTAACATTTCTGCTGTTGGGTCAAAATCATGGTCCTCTGATGATAAAGAGCCAACTGATTGAGAGAAAAAGAAAGGAACAAAACATAAATATCAAGTGTTAGCACGCTTAAACTTTTGTTTAAACTGGTAATTAAACATTTATATTAAACAGGATGCACAGGAGACATCTCACAAAGCATTATAATCTTCCAATATCAAAGCCAGTTTTCCTGACAAAATTAATTAAATCAAATTATTTCATCTCGACATTTAACCCATGCAAAAAACATTTATTTAAAGTACAGTGTGATTTCATAAATACATCATAAACTGTAGATACAAATAGTCGTTGAATTACCTGGACTTGAACTCCCTAGGGAAGCCTGGAAAAAAAAGCGAACATAAATTATTGCAATAGGTATAACATGCTATTATTAAGGCATTTAAATCTCTAACATTGAACCAGGCAGAGTGACGAAAATGTAATTAACTGGCTGTGATAAGAACACCGAAAACAGTTGTTCAGGAAAGATGCATTTGCCGCTAACGTTACCTGACATAGGTGGCTAATACAGCACTAGCCGCGCTATACACACAACATAATCGTGAGCTAGTTTCAGTTGTATACAATCGAATTAAAATATTGTCGTGTCGTTCAAAATTAAGATGGATGCTTTTATCATACGGTTTATACAGTGTCGGCTTCTGTACCAGTTAGCTAGCCAGCAAGCTAACCCAAAGCCTAACGTTAACGTTATGCATCGAAAATGTAAACACTAATTTCGTTTGCGCGGTACTGCCATCGATGGAGTTGAGCGATATTTTTTATATAGATGCCGCTAATTTAGCGCACATAGAAAAAATAATTTCCATTCATCATAAACACGATGTAATGTGTTATTTCCTTTAACCAGCAAGCTAAATTTACGTATCAATTTACACAGCCGCTACACCAAAGCAGCTGAGAGAGCGAAGGCGCAGAGGCCTCGTAGTGAAGGATCAGTCCAGACATTCAAGCATATTTTAGAGAAATAAAAATGACAGTTGTAACACGAAACACGCTGTACAGAAGGAAAAAACCTTTGTTTCTTCAATCGATAGAATAAAAATGAAAAATACAACACACAAATTTTAAAAATATCGATTTAAGATCGATTGCTTCTCCCCTGTTTTCCCTCTTACCTCCGCCATATTGGTACCTTTAGCTAATGGGCTCGTTCTAGCGCAGTACCCGGATGAGCGCTCTGAGCCAATCAGAGATCCAGGTGACCGTTTCAGTCGTGACGCCGTTCAAACCAACCACTGATCAGACTAACGGTGATTATTTATGAACGGTAAATCTACGGTGTTAAAATGAAACGAATAAAAGAGTTTAAAATAAAACCACCGGTACATATGCAAAAAAAAAAAAAAAACATGTCAGTCTTAGCACGATGACCCTGTTACTACCTCACCCAAATACAGTTTACCGGCACATTACTAGAAGCTTCTCGGATCATCCCAGCTGATCTCCCGTATCGACGCTATAAGGCATTTTTAACCCTCAGCGTTATCAACATCATCGTTTTAGCCTCCATATTCTTGTAGGAACCCTTCACTGTGGCTACAGTGCAATCAAATGGAAAAAAAAACTGGAGGTCTTCAGTTGTGTATAGGTATGTGTGTCATTTTGTTGTCATTTTTCACGTATGGACCATACTTCTACATTACTAATGCAAAACACATTCTACTACAATAGTACAAAATTGTCTTATTTGAAAATTATGTAAATAATTTCACAAGTTTCCCATAAGGATACATTTCTTTTCTGGACTAGGACACAATTAGACATTTAAATCTCTAATCAAAGCATGCATGAAAACCCACAACCTGGTTTGTTAAGGTTTTGAGGGCAGCTGGGCTTGTGGTTGAAGATTCATGTTTCACCTTGTTCAGAAAAGAGAAGAAGCTCCTTCCATGAAGGCTCTTGGATGAGAGGCTAACCATGACCTGGATCGCTGAGAATTCACATACATCTTTCAAACCATTATGGACTGAACACTCTCAGAACTGAAGAAGCCTCTTGGATGAGAGATGAAATGTTTTTATGAATCCTCAATCAAGTCTACTTGCCCTGATTCAGTGCCACTTGGATAACAGTGTGAACTGGTTGGCCTATTGCACAGTAACTGATGCAGTTTTTTTTATTTTTATGTAGGCTATAAAAGTGAATTCATGGATTTTTTTGGACCAGATTTTGATACACAGAAGACACTTCATTTGCTGCTACCAATTTCTACCTGAAAAGCTGTTTAAATTAGTCTCTGTCTGTACTTAATGTTAAAAAAAAATCTCAACAATCTCTTTAAGGCAAGGGTTGGACATACCAGTTGATGACTTTGATTAAATAACTAATCAAAGCTAAAACCATTATGTAGACTAACCTTCTTCAACAATATAATTTGAAAAAATAAATTGATTTATATTTTTTAGTAAACAGGCCAGTAGGGGGCAAAAGTACTCTACCAGCACCATTCAGATACACTCCATCCTCCTCATACTTCTCCCTATTTTACCTGTTTTGTCTGACTGTGAAAGCTCTCATTATATTTAATCAAAAAGTCACATCACTCTTCATTCAACATTTCATTCTGAACTCTAAATAAAAGCAGACTCTCCTTCCTAAGATTGTGTTGCTGTTTGCGTGTTTGTTTGTGCACATCAAGCTCTTGGAATAGTGTCACGGGTGAACTTGAAAGCACGGGTTTCTACTAGTTCAAGGTGAGACCTGCACCAGCTGCTGCCGTTATAAAATCTGCAGATGTTTGTATACAGGGCGTCAGCGATAAAACTGCTTCCTGACCTGACCAGATCCAGTAGGTGGGTGTCCTTCCTGCGGCATAACACAAAGTTATCAGTTTTGTGCTGTGTCAACAGATAACATTTGTTTTGGACTTCTGCTGTGAATTACATTTTTTCTGTGATATTCAGAGGAAAAGCTTTTTCTGAGTATAGAAAGTTCTAGTTTGTCTTTTTTTTTAAACTTTCAAAATATATACAGCCAAATTTAAGCTATTGGATATTAATCTATTGTAGAAAAAACTGCAGTTCGACCTGCAGCCATGAGTCTCTACTACAGCTACACATCCCTCATATGATGTGTCCTTTAGAGTTTGATTGTACCAGCAGTAAAGTGGATGACACATTTAGTGATGTTAATGGTGTTTTATTTGCCTCATATGCCTGAAACCACATGTTTACATGAACACATATGAATCATAGACATACAGACATACAACAGTAGGACTGCTTAATGCACAGGGTGTATAAAAACATTTTAATCTCGTGTTGTATACCACACAGAAAATGCCACATAAGTGCTTATTCATAGGTTGGAGGTGGTGGGTGTGAAACTCTCATGAAACTATAGCAACAAGTCTTAATTATTCTAACTCTGATTATCGGTTATTTGTTAATGCTCATTTTTTCTCTCATTGCTGTCCTCTCACCCCTGTTAAAAGGATATTTTTCACACATAAGAAGAAGCTTAGGTTTTACTATAATAGTGTATTGGTTGACCTTACTATATAAAATTCCTAGAGATATTATAGATGTTTTTCTTTGCTGCTATTTACATAAAACTGATTCAAATGTAATTGAATTGTTTATGTACTGGTTCAGTTTAGTTTGTCAGTGGGTTGATCCCTTTTTTTAGCTCATCACAGCAAGTAAACACCTCTATGTTTGGAAAACAGAATCCCCCATAAGGCGTAGGAAGAGCAGCGGGGGCTTCGTTTGGAGGACTCTGCAAACAAATGAGTCACTGTTTCCAGACAGTTCAGAAGCACATCTCTCTACTGACCACATCTGAGCTGAGCTGGACCCGATCAAATTAAACAAACTGTTATGCATATGCCATATACGGTCGAAGCGGAAGTAATACTTTCAGTAGTAGTCTTTTACTGTTTTTTTCCTGGCTATGTTTGTATGGACAAAAAAATAAAAGCAGTCATTACTTTTTGTCTCGTTTCCCTCTTTCATTTTTGTCTAATTTACCACCACCATAATTCTTTGAAAGCCCATTTAGAGCCTACGTTTACAGAACAATGCAGTCAGGAAGATGTGGGCCCTTGCCTAATGAGTGAAACTGTCAGGTCAACAAGTTATCCTCTGACGTAGATCATGGCGGGGCGAGCGGCAAAGGGTCACACTCCATTGTTACAGTGTGAAACGCATGCTGCTGTGAACAGCGGCACACACCTACACTGCTTTTGCAATTGTCCAGCAACTGCCCACTCGGCTGATGTGCCATGTAACACATTGTAATAATAATAACTCCCTCGTAAGTATAAATTATATGTTGCACCACATGAGCAAATCAGCTGCAGAGTGATTAGTTTTCTTTATGTGAGAGGATACTAGAGGATATTGAGTCTTGAAAACAATTAGTGCTGTTGACACTTGTTGATGGTGTTGGAACATGAATAAATGTCGAAGTGTCCTTGGACAAGACACTGAACTCTAAGTTGCTCCCAATGGTGGCTAGTGCCTTGCATGGTAGCTCGTTAGCCATTGGTGTGTGTGTGTGAATGAGTTGCCTTGAAAAGTACTTTGGGACCTAGCTTAGGTCATGATATATAAATGTACTCCAATTACCATTATTTAATCCTGACATCCTTGCACATGCACTGCATCCAGACTAGTCCTGGAAAAAAAATTCAGTATGAGATTATAGCTTTTGTCTATAAACTAAAATTGAATGATGAAGAGCAGGGGTGTCAAACTCATGCCATGGAGGGCCAAGACCCTGCAGGTTTTCTTTCCAGCCACCTCCTAAAGCAGGTGATCTTGATAATCAGCGCCTCCTTCAATTTGTGGGAAGCAGCTAATCAGTGAGATCAGCTGCTGGAGAGCCGGTTGGAAAGAAAACCTGCAGGGTCTCGGCCCTCCATGGCACGAGTTTGACACCTGTGATGAAGAGGAATAAAGAATCTTCTTCTTCCTTTATTTTTTACCTGTTTCTCTTTAGGGTTCATCACAGCTAATCATCTGCCTCCATCTCCATCCTCCAAATAAATCAGAATCATCAGAGTGTTCTCAAAAGCAGGACAACATCTTCTTACTCTAATGCAGGGGTTCTCAACTTGTGCCATGGAGGGCCGAGACCCTGCAGGTTTTCTTTCCAACCATCTCTCCAGCAGCTGATCTCAATCATGAGCTCCTTCCCTCAAATTAAAGGAGGTGTTAATCATTAAAATCACCTGCTTTAGAGACCGGCCGGAAGGAAAACCTGCAGTGTTTCGGCCCTCCATGGCACACGTTGAGAACCCCTGCTCTAATGGACTCTTCTTTTATAAAGTACAAAAACCACCAGGTGGCAATGTGCGGCAGGACTGGGTTCTTCATGACTCAGCTAAAGCACTTTCCTCAGTGCTCTGAACACCATCATCACTGCAACAACGACTGCATGAACACTGCCTGCGTGCTGTGTTGATATTCTTGTGTGAATCATGTTAAACTCCAACCGTACAATGACACAGCTTTGAGCCAGTGTGGTGTTTATCCCCACATATGGCTCACTAAACAGTCAGCAGCTGCAGAGCAAGTTTCACAGTGTCAACAAACCTTTCTGAAGGGCTTCGCCATTTTGAAGTTTGTATTATTCATCAGTATTTTAAACAAGCTGTTGTGTAGAATAAAGCCATTTCCACGAAAGCTTGGAGGGCTGATAGCACATCTGCATTTGTATTACAGTATGACATGAAGGGGATGGTGATTCAAGCAAACAGTTTATGAAAAACAATTCTGTGCAAATAAATCTTTTAGGTTTACACTGTTAAAATAACACACACACGCTGGTCTGGCACATGGAGATTTCACTAAATCCTCAAGAGCTGCTACAATGTACACACTTCTTTTATAGGGGTAATAAAGTATGAGGATTTGGCATGACAAGCCTTTGCAGTAACCATTAAATTTATTAAATATTATTCAGCACACCAGCCTTTGTCATAGCTCTCTCTGCCTCATAAACCCCAGAGTACAACTTCAAGCACAGAAGCAGCACAGAAATCAACACAATGAAATACAATTTGGCATTTTCTCCATCTTATATATGTCTTCAAAATAGGCATAAATGTGAGTCTGTGCAAAAAGGGAAATGTATAAAAATCCAAGATTAATTACTCTAAATGCATCCATGGAGTCTCTGAAGAGGTTTTTCAAGTGTATCACGGCACAATGGTGCATGCATGTAATGGAAGTGCAATTTTCCACTAGAGATTTCTATAGAAATAAAAATAGATTTTAGTAGATTCTAGTGCTTATGGTACATCTAACAGCCCCTCTCTGCAAATGTGTGTCAGAGATACTTGTGAATTTGTGAAATTTAGAGGTTTCATTTGCAGATAAGTGCTTTGACTCAGACTATAGCATGACTGGGAGATTTGTCATTAAATCACCACTTAGAGCACCCATCGACATTACTTTAATGCATCCATTACAGGCTAGTACACGAACGTCTCCAGTCTGTGGGGATCAGATATGCCTCCTCAGGTGATGCTGGGGTTGGGGAGTTTGAAACATGCAATAAGTGAGGCTCTGAGTATTAGCACTGCTTCCTCTTTCCCTGGCCCCATACTGAGCTCTACAGCACAGCTCACCAGAGTCCACCTTTCACTGACTGACTTGATGAAACAATTGTACCATACATATATGGAAGCTTGTATAGATAAGGGTGTAATCTAAATAAAATAAATGTATTTTAAATCCATTCTACTACACTGTTTATTAGTGCACATCCTGCTTAAGAGGTTGCAAATGTTATATAAATCCTGTAGTAAAAACTTGGCAGTTCAGCCTGTGCTCTGTTCATTTTTGTAAATGCCTGGAACACCGAGTGGTGAAAAGCTCACTTTAAGGCGGAGTAACTGTGAGTGGGCACTGCAATTTCCTCTCTTTCTGTAGTCAGGCGCAGTATCTACTTGTGTAGGTGTTTGTATATATCCATAACCTGCGTCACACTGTGTACACGTTTAATGTGAGATTACCTCTTTGAATCAGTAACAGCAATGATGGAAATGCCCATATTTGAGAAGATGACGCATAGCAACTGCTTAAAAGATGGTTTTGAAGATTTGCCAACCCCAAAAGAACAAAATCTATATAAATGTGTCCACCACAAACAAGAAGAAAGACCCAGAGCTGTTAGTATCAGCATCAGCAAATCCCTGTGATGTCACTTTTCCTACATGTATGCTCATTTTGAAATTATTCTTTCAGATGCATCTGTGAACATGCAGTTGTATCACTGAAAAAATTACTTAACACTAGTGACAGTTTTCACAACCACTTTTCGAGGCAGCTCTGTGGAAGGTTGTTAGCAGTTGAGGCAGGATGTTGTGCTCTAAAGCTCCTTTGATTTGAGTATTGTGCGAAATATGCAAAGTGATGAGCAACGTACCAAATGTGAAGGCTAGAGGAAACAGCTGTGTTGTCATGGATAAGAGCCTCCTCATGACGAGACATGTGGGTGATTCTGTCTCCATGGTAACCTAAGATTCTACCACAAGAACAGTTTGTGAAGGGGAGCGAACAGAAGATGTAGAGGCTGAAAACTTGGGTCTTTTCTTTGCTTTTTCTTTTGAGTCCACATTAATTCAGATATCACACATACAATTCCCATTCTTACTGAGACACTCTGACGGTTGCCAAAATACAAAGAGGTGCTGTCGCTCTTTGCCACCTACACGCTGGCTCCAAAAACAATTGAAGACAAAAAAAAGCTCTGTGAGTTCTTACAAATAGTTAGGCCACCACAAATTATACAGCTATTTCTTGCTTTAGGACATTGGCAATTTTCTGATTCAGAGGACTGGTTTGAATTAATATCTGTAATACAATGGATGAACTGTAAAGCCAAGCTATGCACCACTACCTACAAAGCAGAAAATACTAATGCTTTTGAGTAAATGAATTGTAAACACTGTGTAGGGACATGCCCTATTGATAGTTTTGTCTTTAGACTGAAAACTGGAGGGATTGTGTAGATGGAGAGGAAACCCCCTTTTAAACATTTCAACACTTAAAGTCGCTCCAATCAATACTTGAAATTGACTGTGTAATTTGTACATGGCTGCTTGTGGTGATAAACCCACAGAGAGTTATCACTCGGCTCTGCAGCCTCCCTTTAGCTCCACGGGCTGTTGCAGCATCTTTCAGCATCATTGTGGTTTCACAGCCTGCAACTTTCCCATTCTGGTTCTGTTTGGTTTTGCTTTGCTTCCAGCAGTGTTATGAAGCTCATTTAAGCAAAAAAACAAACAAACAAGGAAAAAAGCTTGAACGTTACAAGCTGTACTAGTAGAGACAAGCTGCAGACCCGTGTGCCTTTGGCCTATTGTTCTTTGATTGCTTTCCCAGAATGAATTCTTACCTGCACGCACACATAATTACACCTTCAAAGAGGGTTTTTGTAGTGTGTTGCAACAATTACATTCATGACAACGATAAACCCATTGGTATTCCTGCTCATGAAATAAGTATTTGTATGTGCAAGTTTTACGTACCATGTCTGAGTTATACTAATACACTGAGGAATCAGTTAATTATCTAAAACCAAACTGATGTTCTACAAACCTGGTAAAAACACCATGAAATAAATTCAGGGTGAAGTTATGTAAGTGGAACTTGGAAGAGAACATTAAAACCTAATTCTTGCCCAATAATAAGCTGACAATAACTTTTGATGTCCGGCCATCTGGCTCAGGTTCTTGGTGTGAGTTAAGTTATGATTAAAGAATTAAAGCCAAGCTCTGAGAGGACCTTTAACTAAAAATAAACTCAGAAAAGTGTCATAATGACATACTAAAATGAATAATGTCTTATATTGATATGAATAAACTGCATTGCCTTAGGAATATGAAAAAATGCTGAGTTTGACCTTAAAGGAACCAGAAATAATAGTTGCTATCTCCACAGTAGCACATTCCATTACTGCCTTTTATCTATCTCGTTTCTGGGCTAAATAGGAGGCCAGTTATGTAAAGTAAGCTCAGTTGTATCCACACTCCACAGGTGTGCATCTGGAAGTAAAAGCCATCTGTGAAGTGTGATAAGAGTACGGGGGGAAAAAGTGTCTCTATTTCCTCACTCGGAAAATTTCATCCCATGGGCTTCTCAGCCAAGGGAGACGGTGCTGCAGTCTCTTTTGCTGTTTCATTATTTCCCTCACAAAGATGTCTGATGGGACTCGAGGCCACAGCACAGATATCTGATTGTTATGTGACAAAAATCTCTGCTTCCTTGTCAGTTTTTCACTAGTTAGAGATTGTGCTTTGAATTTGAAAAAAAAAATAGAGATAGTGTGAAGAAATGATGTGGAAATGTTTTTTAACAACACTGAGGAGGACAGTTGCTCCAAATGTGTGGGAAATTAACCAGTCGAACTCTCTAGACTGTACTTAAGTGAGAAAACATTATCAAAGAGCCTATTTGGAAATATATCCAGCTGCACAATCCTATTTTTAAACATACCACATCATTGATAAGGCCCAAGAATGGAGACTTTGAAGTTACGCACACTGTTCAAAATGTGTGGCCACCCTTTGAGTTTTTCTAATCCTGCTTTGATCACACCTCTATTTTCAGAGGCATTATCAGGAGACCGTAGGTGGTTAGATTGGAATAGGAAAAAAGTAAATGGGACTCTCTGGTGGAGTAGATTTTAATGTTACATTACGTAATTGCTCAGTTTCCTAAGCTGTGCAGTAACTTTGGCCTACATATTTCTATTGTCTAAAACTCCCCACTGCCTCCATCTCTTCCTCTGCTCCATCACTCATGCACCACTGGAAATAAAGAGATACAAATAAGCTCCAAATTCAATATTCAGATGCAATCCAATTACAAAAAAAAATGCCAATTATCTAAGACCGGGCATCCAGTCAGAGAAAAGTGGCAGGTCGGAGCAGACAGTTCCTTGTCTGTAAAGATACAAAAGAGGAATGAGGCAGATTGTCATAGCCCACACAGACTAAATATAGTCCGTCAGAAGCAGACTGAAAACAAAGGCAGAGCTATAAACTTCCATCCTCTTTGCTATTCTGATCAGTTTTGAAACGTGAGAATGCTCATGACAAAAGTCTCTTTGGCAGAGAGCCTGAATTCTCTGTGACACAAAGTGGTAGGGAGAGGAAATTGTTAGCAAACGTATGCGATTGTTTTGTAATGGCTTCATTATTACATTAGCTGTTATTGGGTTAATTGTTTTGTAAGCATTGTTTAGCTCTAATGCCCATTTATCTTATGAGTAGTCATGGAAAGAATGCATGTGCAGCTTTCTACTGTATATCTAAATCTCAATCTAAATCACTGAACACAATTATATTCATGTGGCTTGTTAGCTCAGTTGGTTAGAGCGTGGTGCTAATAACAGCAAGGTTGCGGCTTCGATTCCCGTATGAGCCAAAGATCTTACAGGACAGCCTGGACAAAATACAGAGCATGGACTGGTCGCTGGAGAAGGACCGGTCCACCTCCAAGGCACTGCTGAGGTGCCCTTGAGCAAGGCACCGACCCCCCCCAACTGCTCCAGGATGCACTGGATCGGCGGCGCCATCACCCCTCTCTATGCATGTTATGGGTCGTGTGTGTGTGTGTGTGTGTGTGTGTGTGTGTGTGTGTGTGTGTGTGTGTGTGTGTGTGTGTGTGTGTGTGTGTGTGTGTGTGTGTGTGTGTGTGTGTGTGTGTGTGTGTGTGTGTGTGTGTGTGTTTCTCTGTGTGTTTCTGTGTGTTTCTGTGTGTGTGTGTGTGTGTGTGTGTGTGAATG
>OOFC01010109.1:3331-20128 GCA_900323345.1 Pseudochromis fuscus
CATATGCAGTCCATGTACATTACATATATAAGCCTAATGTATAGTTTAACTGATATCAATAACCTTCAGAAAATTACAGATGTAATAACTGTATGTGCCTTCACTTTAACACTGTATGGGTTGGGACCTGGGTTGGGACCTGGGTTGGGACCTGGGTTGGGACCTGGGTTGGGAACAGGCGGGTTGCAGTTCAAGGGGCAGTTCAGAGAAAGTATGGAGTCTGGATTAGTGAATGGGGAGGTGCAGGGGCACCGCCACGGTGCCCCTGAGCAAGGCACTGTCCCCCAAACTGTGGTTGCGTCATAGAGTAGTGGTGTCCTTCGCTCTATGGCTGCATGTTACCGGCCCCCTGTATGTATGTGTGACTTGTTACAGGGCCTTCTTTGCAGAGTGTAAAATGCAATTTTGTTGTGTGTGCTGTACATTAAACAACAATAAAGCTTCTTCTTCTTCTTAAGTCTCTCTCATCTCATTATCCATCTGAGTACATGGGGAATTAGAAGAAGCAACCACTGGACTGTATAATGGGTTTTCTGTTGTTTACATTGCTTTGAATATGAATAATCTGCTGAGTATGGGTAAGTTTACTGTGGGTATTTCGGTAATTTTGTCCATACAACCTATGGTAGACAGTGGTTTTATGCTGGTTATGGACCAAAACTATTTTATAAATTGTTTTGTTTTTTTGCCACGGATTGGATTTACTTGTTGAGATTGGTAACATGTGGTTTTGACGTCGCCCTCAAAAGCTGACGTCGATGGTGAGAATAGAAAACCAGTGGCCTGGACTTCCTCTCCATGCTGACCATCCACACGATCCCCGACAGCGGCCTATATTCCAGTTATTTTAAATGAAATTATGTCACCGGTTATATCTGGAGTCTCGAGGTCCTGGTTACGGTAGAGACTTTTTCAAAACCTTATTGTATTTAAGTTGAAATATAAGAATAATTCACACCTCTTGCATTTCTGAACGTCAGCACTTTGATCAGCAACGCCTCTGTCGGCGGGGGGTTCAAGTTTGTGTCATATCACAAATGTGCGCGCGTCGTCATCCACAAGTCTTCTGCGGTTGCGCGCAACAGAGAGAAAGAAAGAGGGAGACTCACAGCAGGAGGAGAGACAATCAGAGAGAGAGAGAGAGAGAGAGAGCGTCCAAAACCAGTCATGGGGTGGTCAGTGGGGGACTGATTTATATTTTTATAACATTTTTCAGCTTTCAGGGGCGATTTTTATTCTTTATTTTGGCAAGTTTTCTTCCTGAGTGGAGCATGTCAAAGGCTTCATCACTGTTCATTTGTTCTGGATCATTTGCAAAGGTTTCATCGTCACCTCGCGGAAACTCCACGGGGCCATCGCGTCACGTCTTTGAAGCCTTTCTGGTCTGAAGGCACAGTAGAGTGGATTTTGTTCCGCTGTGAAGCGGAGGAGAGGTGACAAAAGACAATGCTGCTCATCCCGTCCATCGGTGGCCGCTGTGCTTGGCTCCGTGATCTCGACTGTCGGCTCTTTACGCGCTGAGAGGAGCGGATGAGAGGGGGGGCTTTTCCCATCAGTGGAATCACGCGTCGCCACTGAATTGATTGACTGATTAGAGGGGAGGAAAGAGGGCGGGAGGAGGAGAAGGGACGTGTGGATGTGAGACTAATAAAAAAAAGAGCAGGGTCTGGATCTGTTGGTTGGATCTTAGGGAGAGGCGGGACGAGCCACTGGACCATTGAACATTTGTTGCAGAGGGATTCTTTTTCATTCTTTTATTTTTCAAATAAAATGATCTTCATTCTTTGATCCTGTCGATAAAGAGGAGATCAAGAGAACAGGGAACACCAGCTGCTGTGCAGGGGGGTCGGGGGGTGGGAGAGAGAGAGAGTGAGAGAAAATGCTGCCTTCGCAAGAAGCCTCCAAAATCTACCATGACAACTACATGCGCAACTCCCGGGCCATCGGGGTCCTGTGGGCCATATTCACCATCTGCTTGGCCATCATTAACGTGGTGGTCTTCATCCAGCCTTACTGGATTGGTGACAGCGTCAACACGCCCCACGCCGGCTACTTTGGCTTGTTCCACTACTGCGTGGGCAACGGGAACTCCAACCGGGAGCTCTCGTGCCAGGGCAGCTTCTCCGACTTCGCCTCCATCCCGTCGGGAGCCTTCAAGGCGGCCTCCTTCTTTGTGCTGATGTCCATGGTGCTCATCCTCGGCTGCATCGGCTGCTTCGCCCTGTTCTTCTTCTGCAACACCGCCACAGTCTACAAGACGTGCGCTTGGATGCAGCTGCTCTGCGGTAAGGATGGAAGACACTTGTGTTGTTCTTTGGTGGGTGGGCGGATGGAGGACGGGGAAGTCCTTCCAGGCTTTTTTGTGGTGCTGATGGGGAGACACCTTAAGGAGAAGAGCGTCAGGATCTCCACCTCAGCGCCTCCTGTGTTTGGTTGTAGTTTGTCTCTTTGTCAGAAATGTGAGCAGGTCCTCCACAGGGTGAGTGCAGCAGGAGCGCATCGCTCATTCTGCGCACGGGGGACTGGTTCCTCCTGAGCAGCGCGCCCTGTCAGTCTCCGTGTGTCCTGTGGGAGCGCACCGGGGCTTCACGTAGCTCATAAAAGAGCTCAGACTTGAACCTGCTCTTCAGGAGGATCAAAGATCAAAGCAAAGTGTCACTTACATATCTGAAAATCACATGAGACGTCCGGGATCATCCTATGAGTGCACGTTTATTATAAACTGAATCTGAAATAAATCTTAGCTTTCAAGCTTTGTTGGTGGAGTCCCCCCAAAAAACACCATCAGTCTCACTCTGCTGCTCTGTTCCATGAATCTATGGTTGAAATAACGTGTCAGTGTAATTGTATGGAATTATGATAATGAAAATGCCTTCAGCAGTGGTGCATCAAAGATCACAGCTTCTATTTTGGTTGCCATTTGTGCCTCCCAGATTAGCCTACATTATGCATGATCCGCACATGCATTCCAGTAATGTATCCCCACTCAGTGCATTCATTCATCTGTGCAAAAAGCCGGAACAAATACCATGTTAAGGCCGTATTGTGTATGTAATTGTATTAGGAAGTGCAATAAGCTGTCAGATAGACGGAGCTGAGCAGATTAGAGGAGGACACATGGGATGAAAGAGGCAGTGCAGTGGGAAAACAAATCTATAATTTTAGATTTTTTTCTGTGAGCTGCAGATTTTCCTGTATTTTTAATACATAAAAATATTAATACGATTAAATGGCTCATTTTTCATGACATTTTTTTGACATAAGATTGGTAAAATACATTTGAATACATGTGTACTACATAAATTACATAAAAAAAAAACTCTAGATTTACTGATTTTTAAGTTTAAGTTTGCATGTCTTTCATTTATTTTTTTAATTACGCTAAACATATGTATTTCTAAAACTTAATGCAACTGCTGACAATGATGTAAGAACATTACACAACATTTCATGCAAAAGCGAAGCTAAAGTATTGTAATTATGGGGAGTTATTGCATTTTAATAGTTGGTTATTTTCTGTAATTTTACAGTTTGTTGTGGTGTTTGAGCTGCCAGAAAATTACATTTCTTTTTACACTGCAGCTTTGGGTCTAATCTCAGAATGAAGAGTCACAGCAGTAATATGGCATCTGTACACTCAGCTGTGACAGATAGTTGCAGTTACCTATACATGTGTGTGTGTGTGTGTGTGTGTGTGTCCCATCAGAGTGTGGAACAGATTGTATCAGTTTAGGTGGAGCCTACAAGTGTCTCCCTGCGAGCTCAGTCGACATCAAAGAATCCCCTGGTGGATTCCTAATCACACAAAGTGCTAATTAACTAGACGTGATGCAAATGAAACTGGTCTCCAATGTGTTTAGAAAGGCAGCGAGTGTTCAAGGCAGGTGGGAGATGTATTTCACTGTGTTGAAGATGAGGCTTGATTGGAGGTTTGGCAGAGTTTTCTGTCTGTGTACAGCAATCTTATTTTCACAAATCATCCCTCCAGTTTTTCCAGTGTGTGTGTGTGTGCCTGTGCTTGTTTGTTTGTTTGTTTGTGTGTGTGCAAGGAGGAGGGGTTAATTGTGCGTTGGTCTGGAAAGGCTGACATTATCTGAGAGGAGATATTGATAGCTAGATTATTCCTTCCCACAGGCAGCTGGAGCCGGGCTGTGTGGAGGGCTGTGGACTCAGAGACCTTTAGAAATCACAGACTTACTCCAGCACTCTCAGCTCTCTGCACAGAGGCAAGACAAAAAGAGATCCACAGGTAGAGGTACATGGATAAGAAAGACGGAAATCTGGGGAAAACTGTGATAACAAAAAAACTATAAATTGTCTTTTCCCCTAGAAAAAATCTTCCTGAATTGTATTTTATTGCACCACATATACCACAATGGTCTGCAGCTCATTGTTTTCCACATTATCTGGAAAAAGTTTTTAAATCCACACATATTAGATCATATATCCTCTGCTCTGGTTCGAAGACATCGTACAACATGTGAGAGAATTAAATGGTATGTGCACAAATGGACTAAATCACATGAAGACCAAAGCCTCCAGAGCCCGTTATGTCTCTATCAACAGGAAAAAAGCAGTCACTTCCACTACATGGTACCAGCTCGCCTCGACTTGACTGGACTCTGTAGTGTTTCCATTACAGAGGAAAGTCCCGCCTCCGTGTAGCTGGTTGTTTACAGAGAGGTGAGGTCCTGTTACAACCTCCTTCAGCTGTTTCACCGACCAGGAGCTCAGAGCTCAGAGCTCAAAGCTCAGACCTCAGAGTCCTGCTGATGTTATTTAAACATCATTTTAATGTTGCACCAAAGCCTGGTTTTGTACCTTGTATCTTTCAGTGTTTTTTCCTTCATAGTAGAAACTTGTTATTCTGACTGTAACCCTGCAGACTGTGTCAGCTTGCTGGTCCAAATATTTGCAAGCAGCGATGATGCAATGACGCAGTGATGATTGCAACCAATGACATGTTAGTACCTGTTAGCACTTGGCCTGGTCCTTTTTTGGAACCACATCAGAGCAGATATTAAGAAGTGGTAACAGGTACCAGGTCTTAGGTACATTTGCCAATGGAAAACCAAACCAAAGAGAGTCGAGTCAAGTTGAATTGAATATGCACCGTGTAGTGAAAAGGCACCATATGTTACATGTTAAATAAATAGTGACTACAGCTCATACTGGAAACACAAACTGTTTTTATTTACGGCTGTCACAGATGGTGGGTTCAACAGACGCTCTGATAAATACTGTCTGTGAGGAAATGATTGTAAGCTCTTCAAGAGACTGAGAGGAGAATGTGAGTAATGAGCAAAATACACTGATGTGGGCCTTGTCTATACGGCCATACATACTGCACTCCTTCTTCTTTCAAGTCCATTCTTGTTTCTATCTTTGGCAGTAATTACAAAGGATCACTGGCCTGTCTGAACCCATGTGGCATTTTATTGGATTTCCTGCTGTTACAGTTTTTCGTCTAGTTATTTCTAACAAGCTGTACCCATGACTTCCTGTGTGCTGGAGGATCTTTCTTAAGAATGGCCTCTTTGCTTTCAGTTTACAGATTGGAGCTTGGGGATGAACAGGTTTACTCCTAACTAGCTGCAGTTGCACTTGGTAATTATTTTGTTTCCAGTCTTTCAGTTACCATCTCATTCCCCCTTTTCCCATTTTTCCAGGGGCTTCACCATAGAAACGTATGGAAATGAATGACAATTATTTTAAAACATTTTTTATTTTGAATGATACTAGTGTGTGGCCCAATGAATTAACAAAATTAAACTAACATCTGAATACCTGGACATAATTATTATGGCATATTTATGGACATAAACATAAATAAACAGTTTTGAGTGTCCAAAGTTACAGAGGGACAAAGACAGTTTAATAGTGTTGGACAGATGAAGCAAATGGAAATGCAAAGAAAAATAGTAAATAAACCCACTACAGACTCATCACGGGGTAAATTATTTGTAAATTATCATTGCCCACCTCTGGTCCAGTCTCTAAATTGTCATAATCGTGAAGATGCCCACAGTCCAGGATGATTTCCTTATTTGATGAACATTCAAAAACCCACAACATTCTCTTATTGGTCAGTTCCATGTTTCTTTGATGTGATTCTACAAATGGCAACAATGTTTCAAATACTTTAGTAAAGTCAAGCAGGTGCTTTGTAACAGTTTTAACCAACACAACAATTAGGAAACAAATGCCAACATTTAAAAGTACATTTACAATCGAGCGGTGTCGTACGTGGGGTTATCTGTGTCCTCTCCCTGTGACTATGAATATTGCTGCTTGTCATGAATTCAGCAGTGGTGGTGTTTAAGGTCTTGTTTTAATGTTGCTTACAGATGAGACATTTTTATTACTCCTTAAAACTCCTTTTACAAACAATGATATCATTCAATTAAAGTTAGATTAAACCTTGGTCCCAGAGGATCGTACTCCCTTCTACAAGTTGTATACGCGCAAAAAACTCCAACAAACTCATGGACCACACAAGTGCATCTTCTAAACTTTCGAGGCTGTACGCTGCACGTACAGAGGATGTTGATGATCATTAAACAAAAATCTCTACGAATTCCAAAGTGTTGGCAAAGATGCTAGTGTAGCGTCCACAGGCGTCCGTGGGTTTTTTTGGTGATCATGGCAAGAAAACTGTTGGTGAAAGATGGACGGTGCCGGTAAGGAGGACGCACGACAGGAGCAAGTTTCCTGCATGTGTGGAGTACAGCGGACGTCTTCAGTACGACCTCTTTGAAGCACGTACGTTTGTGTTGGCGCCCTTGCAAGATGAAGGCCTTAAAACTTTATTTACCTCTGTGACCTCCACAACTCCTGCAGACCTTAAAAACACAGGGGATGCACGATTCCTAAATTTGTGTCTCAGGTTGGGGCTGAGGCTTTAATGAAAAAGTGTAGTCGTGATCATCAAAGCAGGAAACTGTTTTGTGTGAACAAGTCCTGATGAGCCCACTGTACAGTGAAGAGCTGTTGAATCTGGAGGAGTCCAAAGAGCTGCTGCACAGAAAGACATGCACTGATCAAAATGGAAACATGGAGGAAAACCACAGCGAAAGAACAGCACTCGATGGTAAAGGATAGTTTCCTTCATCACTTCCTGTTTCCTCCCAACGTCCTGTTAGATGGGCACCTCCCACAGACTGTATATAGAAATGAATGAAGCCAGCAGGACATCACCTGTTTGTTGACTCCTGTTTTGAAACCAGGACTGTTGGATTGTGTGTTTCGTCCTGTTTGCCATCCTGCTTTGCAACCTCCTTCCAACCTGTCATTTAAACCTGCTCCCCTGTGTGTCTGCAGTTAGGTCCTGCTTCCTGCCGTCTAACAATTGGTATTTGAATGTGGCCATGTTGGCTGTTTAGAACCAGAAGTGACCATATTTGGATGTGGAGGGAGGTGGAAGGAGGCGGGTCTGACCCTTGAACCCGAGGTCACTGCCCAGTATGTATGTAACTCAACTACAACACCGGTCTGATTGGAGACCAGACCTGTCAGTCACACCCTTACATCTTCCTCTTCTCTCAGCCTAATATCTCCTGAATGATAAATGATTTTCAGATGGACCAGGTCACTGAGAAGAAGAATTAACTTTATCTAATGACATCAGAATGACTCGTGGAAAATATTTATTGTATTGACATTATTTTTTTAACTGCAGTCTATGTAAAACTGCTCTAGAGGAGCTCAAGTTTAGAAATATGAAGCTGGAAAATGAGCACATTAGGTCCTATTTTTAGTACTTATGGATTACTGTTAGTTAGCTGTTTGGTTCTATTGTAATTTCTGTTTTCTAGATGAGTTGGATTAATTTTTCCATGAACTGCTGGTGAATGACTGGTTCAATTTTATTTAGAACATTTATAATTAATAAATATAGTCCCACATTTCCTAACTGCAGAGTAAGCAGGACGTCACCGGGGTAGATAGAGGGCATACAAACCACAACATTCTCACATCAGTTCACATCCAAACTGAGGCTTTAACAGTTAATGCGCTTTGATTCAGTTTGTAAGGATGGTGGTTTGGGGTTAATGTAAATTAGCATTGTGCGTCTCAAGCTATTATGGACTTTAACTGAATTAAGCCAGATTGCTCTCCACCCCAAGTGCTGTGAGTGCCTAAACATATCCATCAAAGGTCGACTAATACTGCAGTGACGATATAGAAAATCACTTCAAGCAAGCTCATTTTATTAGGTTCACGGTTTGATTCATTAATGAATTTACTATGGGCACTTTTCCCCTGGTACCTACTCGCCTCGCCTCAGTCGTGTTTCCATCACAGGAAACAGTCCCTCCTCCGTGTAGCTGGTCATCAGATGGAGGAAGAGGAAGTTGATGATGCGCCGCGTCACAGAAGCAGTTTGAAGATTGTTTCAGATGAGAAAGGAGTTGTTTTTACTTCAAATATGTTGTTCATTCATCAAGTTAGATCCTGGTTAAAAACTCTCTCTGATGTTTTAGGAGATATGAGCTCTTGCTACAACCTCCATCAGCTGTTCTGCTGACCAGATGCTCAGAGCTCACGTTTTTACAGCTGATGTTTTTGAATAGAAATTTAACGTTGCACTAAAGCTGTTATTGTAGATTGAACCGATCCATTGAGTGTTTTCCCCACAGAAACTTGTTATTCTGACTATAACCGTGCAGACTGTCAGCTTGTGGGGACAGTTGTTTCTGTGCCGCACAGTGATGATGCAATGATGCAGTGACGATTCTGACCAATAAGATTTTAGTATCTCCTCGTACCTGGGTCCTTTTTATAGAACCACAGGAGAGGAGGTACTAAAAAAGTCGTACCAGGTACCAAGGTCCAGGGACTTTTTACAGTGGAAATTAGGGATGCAAACAATTAATCGATTATTGATTAATTGTCGATAAGAAATTACTCCATTAAAATAAATTAATTGCATTTTGAACCCGTAATTCCCCGCAAGCCGTCATGAGGGTGCGTTTGACACCAGACGTCCTTGACGCACACACGAGAACACAAGAGAAGCCTCTGACGACAACAACAAGACAAACGAGAAGCGGTAAGCTAGCAGGATGAAGAGGACAAGATGGAGTTCGGTGTGGAACCACTTTAAGTTGGTTAATGACGACAAACTCGTCAAATGCACAATCTGTGGAACAATTTTCCTGCCAAGTACAACTCCTCCACAACTTCGCTTAATTATCACCTGAATACGTCACATTTTCATGTTTCAAGCAGCCTTAAAGTAGCCTTGTTATTGAATTCTTCCATTTGTGAATGTGTTGTTCCTGCTGTGAAGAATAAATCTTTTATTAAGGAATATTATTTGCATTTTCTCTCTCATAAGAAAGATAGCATTTTTGTAGAAAGGAACCTATTGATTCAGAGGGAAATTCAGCTTCTCAGAAAAATTGTTGCTGATCAATTGTTGCTTATCTAATCGATCGATAAGATGAAACAACTATCGATTCATGAATTACTCGTTAATTTGCATCCCTAGTGGAAATGCTCCACAAACTTAGGCGAGGTGAGTAGGTACCAGTGGAAAAGCACCATGAATATTACTGAAACTTATTAAACTGAGGATATTTTTATGATTATTTTCTTATTAAAAACTAAACTGTATCTTAATGTGAAAGCATGCATCCATAACTCTGCAGTATAATGTCATTTCAGTTCTGTCTGCTGTAGCAAACTACACAGTGCTACTGGTTGTAGTTGCTGAAGCCTCCTCATCGTCCTGAGAGGAGCTTTTCCAACAAGTTCTTCCTTCACCATTATTGCCTGTTAGCGCTGCTTCGTTTCCTCCCCTCAGGTGACACCAGACGGTCTCTGGAGGAGACTGACACAGCCTGTACAAAAGATTTCTAGATTTTCTTTTTCTTTTTTCCTAATCCCTCATGTCTGCATTACCTTCTTTAATTCAACTCCCAGTAATAACACACCTGCACAGACATGCCCCTTCAGTACAGGCAGAGGTGTAAAACTCTCAACACACTTTATGCTCTGAAAATGAAAACAAGACAGAATTTCTGCATCCAAAGTGTTCTTGCATAAATACACAGTAGCAAAGAGAAATAGGATTTATTTACTCTCTGATCACTTTTCCAGAATTTATCCATTATTCATGTTTTTCCATGTTTTGTATTTTTCTTTAACTGGCAAGCAAATCATGTGGTGTTGTGTCTATGTAAATACTGCCCTGAGCTGAAAGCTCAGTGATCTATGAACGATAGACCCACAGGTCAGTGCAACATTGTGCAGCACAAACAAACAACTTCTCTGGAAAAAACTGGCCAATGCCTCTGAAGGAACCAGCGACGCTCCAACAGTTTTATTTCTCCACAACAGACTGTTTGTGTTTGTGTAAAAACAATGAAACAGATAAAAACAGATTTATGAAAAGTTGATGAAGTAAAACATTTTGTATAATCATCTGTCAATTAGCAAATCTGTGTAAAATGACAGAACCAAAGTTTAATTGGCATTAACTGTGTCAAATGTTTACAATGTACTGAAACAGGAATTTAACTATTTCATCTATTTAATATTTGTGAATTTATTTTACACTTGTTAAAGTAGTTGAAAGAGCTTCATAATGTATAAAAAAAACACTATATTTTTATAGTTAAAATAAACATGTTGTGGGTGTTCACACACTTTTACAACAGACATGTAGACCTTTTATTACTTTATTAGCATTTTTGTGTACTCCAATTTTTTATTATTTTTTTAAATCTGTAAATAAAATAAAATAAACAGTGTACTTAAGTAAAGAAATGTGGTCAGCAAAATCAACATGAAGTATCCAAAGGGACCACAGTTTTTTGCTACAGTATGGAATACTACCTAATTACTTTGTACTACCAACAAATACTGCATGTAAAAACATCTGTCTACAGACATGGGTACTCAGAGAGGAGCAGTAAAGTTAAACATCTTTGAAATGTCACATGTAAAAAAAAATACTAAATATTTCAGGGAAAAGCATTTAGTGTAACTAGAAAAGCGCTCTGAGAGCGCAGACCTCCACCAAGCACTGTTAAGGCCAATTGATACTTTCCGCGTTCGCATGTCAGCGGTGGTGCATGAGGGTCCGCGTCACGTAAATCTCGTCACTGAACACGTCAGCAAGCGCTGGAGCGGACAGACGCGGAGGCGTCCGCGTGCAGCTCAAAAAATGTAGCCGCGTTGCCTGGGCGCGGAGGACGCGAGCAACTGCACTGCGCGAGAATCCTTCAAAAAATTCCTGGATCCAGACGGTGATCCGGATCACTTCCAAAATCTAATCATTTGTTCCTTATCCCCATCTGGACAATCCCTGAAAACTTCATCCAAATCCATCCGTAAGTTTTTGAGTTATTTTGGAAACCAACAGACAGACAAACAGACAAACCCCGACAAAAACATAACCTCCTTGGTGGAGGTAAACATGATGCAAAAATTTGTAGTGATGTTTCTCACCAGAGATTGAAGTAATTTACCAGAATAAAAATCCAGTTTTTAACTTTAATTTTACTTAAAACCTTGAATAATGTTTTGGTTTTGTGTTTATTGAAAGGTTTACACTTGATCAAAGGGTAAATAAAACACATACTCAGTGTTTTTGTTGAGGAAAATTTCAATCAGTGCTTCATTTTAAAGTAAATTATTAGTAATTATCTTTTGACTATTCAATAAAAAAACAGTAAAACTATGAACTATGCATTTTTACAGTGTTTTAAAGATCTCCAACATTTTATGGCTTATTCCTGTAGATTTATTAATCAATTTTTGTAATTTTACTGATATTTTCGTGCACTGAGCTTTAATGATGACAACTGCTGCTCACTGATTTCTTTTTAAACCCCAGAATTAAACCGTTCAGATATAAAATCCACGTGATCACCTACAACACTCATCGCTACATCAAAATCACTGAAACCACATTTTCTCCAAATCTGATGCTTCCACGATCAAGAAATTGTCAAATCCCTTTTCTGTGCCACTATCCACAAAATGAGAGCGAGTCCTCCATCCCAGCTGCAGCAGGTGCAGAACAAATCCTGTATATTAGGATCATTGATTTTAATGGTACAAATTATTGCCTTGTAATAAAGAAAAACAGAAACAATGAGAAGCAATTACCCGGCCGGCTGTGGTTCAGGAGGTAGAGTACATCGTCCATTAGTCACAGGCGGTTCGATCCACAGTCAAACTGTCCGTGGGTAAGACACCGAACCTCGAACTGAACCACGTAGCTGCCATTTAGCTGAATGAGAGTCAAATGGTAAACAATGCTTTGGGTATAATGGCCACCAATAACCATTCACCCCCAGAGCAGACTATTTACAGACAGAGGACAGGAAGCATTAACATCTAAGGCTTTACAGGAAGTGACCACAACATGTGCAACTGCTAAATATGTTACTACTTTTATTAAGTTTCAACATTTCAATTTGGTGCTTTTTTCTTAAAAGTGGATTAAGGGTTGTGTTCAAAGTGACCACTTCTTCGTAGGACATTCAAACCAGTGATTGTTTCGTATGCACGCCCACACCTGAGCTGCAGTGTAATTTTTTTTAAACCTTGTTCTTATTTTAAATTACACACCTTCACATTTTAGATGCCGTTTAACCATTTATCTGTCGTGTTTGACCATTAATCACAGCGCCCTCATCAGGCGACCGAGTGTGAATAAACCATGTGGCTGTCAAAACGCTCCTCTGGGAGTCACACTTCCCTTCCTGCCTCACCTTAACTCCCACTCTGTCGGTGTATCACTCACAAGCTGCACACTTCCTGACAAATGAGGGTCATTATGAGTTTGAGAGCGCAGGGAGCTAATTAGAGGTCTCAGATCAGTGGTGCCGCTGCTGTGATACACTTTGGTGAATACACACAGACTCCAGGCTTCAGAGGGACTTTTACAACATCTGTGCCAGTCCACCGCTGGTTCTCAAATAATGACTTTTCCAATTGCTTGTAATTTTTAGTGGAAAGTGACAGAAATGATGGGAGAGAGTCCGATAATGAAATCAACCAAAGTGACATTACACACCAACGTTTTCCACATACAGAGCATTGTGAAGATCTTTTCATCAATCAGGTTTAATCCACAAAAGACTCGAGATTATTTAAGTCATGTTTTGTGTTTGGTTTTAAATGGCAACTACCAACATTGAACATGTGGATCAATCACAGGTAATCTTATGGCGCATTTACACTGGTACCTACTCGCTTCACTTCGCCTCGGATCGCTCAGGATCGGCCCCCTTGGTTGTATTTACATTGCCGAGGATAGTCCCTCCTCTGTGTAGCTGGCCGTCATTCATGGCGTCATCTTTTATGCGATTCTTTCGTTTCTGACCGCGCCGTCCAGCTCCCGCTGAATTTTCTCATCAGCAACTAATGACAGAAAGGTTTGCACCTCGTCCTGAGTCCATGGGGCAGGATTTCTAACAGATGCCATTTCTCTTCTTGTTGGTATTTCAAACACGTCTGCATGGTTCGCCGAAGATTTAAAAATGCCTACATGTTTGTGGGGACAGATTACGTGCCGCGCAGGGATGACTCATCGACGTAGTTACAATTCTGACCAATAAGATTTTAGTACCTGCTCTGACCTGACCAGGTACTTTTTTTGGAACCACAGGAGAGGAGGTAGGAAAAGCTGTACCAGGTACCAAGCTCCAGGTACTTTTTTGCCAGTGTAAATGCACCAAAACCGAAGCAAAGTGAGTACGTATCAGGGTAAATGCGCCATCTTTCACATCTGTTTGGACTTTATGGTTAAATACAACATGATGAGTGATGGTAGGAGATTAGCATTAGGTAGAGAACGTGGTTCATTTCTAATCAGTTCTATTGTAAGATAACTTCACTGACCGATGCTGCCTTAGCTGGAAATTTCTAGCTAACATTAACCTTCAGTTTAAGAATGAGACATAAGAGATATGAATCCCCTTCTTCACAATGGTTTAGTGAAATAAGCTTTAGGTTGATGATGATTTTGGTGGTGAGTTTGTTGCTTTTTACTCAGTGCACAATAATCTCAGTTTGTGTGTTTTTTAAGTTGTTTATTTAGCTGCAATAGTCAACTAAACCAACTGGTTGACTTAGGGAAGAGATTGAGATTATTGGTAAAAAATAAAATGGTAAATGGAGTACATACATTTATATAGCGCTTTTTTGACCTTAGCTAGGTCCCAAAGTTGCCAAGCAAGGTGTTAGCCACCATTGGGAGCAACTTAAGGTTCAGTGTCTTGCTCAAGGACACTTCAACATGTGGAAAGGAGGAGCTAGGGATCAAACCCATGATCTTACGATTCGTAGGCGACCCGCTCAACCACCTGAGCCACAGCTGCCCCCAATACATAGCTGAATGTCTGTTACACATCGCAGGGCGAACATAAGTCACACGTCATTTGGTGGACGGGCATTGTGAAGCCCAGAGATTGACATTTGTCACCATCTTGGTTTATTTGGAGGCAGATGTGACCATATTTGGATGAGAGGGCGGGGCTGGGGAACCCTGAAGGGGCGGTTCTAACAGAGCAATGTTTGGTTTTATATGGCAGCTACCAACTGAATGAGTGGATGAGTCAATTCAAATCACAGCACATGTCACCTCAGGTTACTTTCCAAAGTTAGATCAAGTCCTGAGTACGAGAGAGAGAAGAAAATAACTTTCTTTTTACAGAACGAAGCCTCCAACAGAATCAGACTTGTGGTGGGCGGCCATCCGCCTCGACCGGTTTCTTTGAAAGGAGAACAGAGAGAGAACAGACGAATATTAAGGAACAACAGACAATAAACAGTGAGCAGGTTGGTGGACTAGTAACAGCAGATCAGAGACAACAAGCAGCTTCAGGAAGAAGAACAAACGACATCAGAGAGCGCTTTATTAGGAACACCAGATTATTCCTTGGTTGGGGATCCTTTTGCTCTCAAGACAGCCCTTGGTTGTCATGGAAACAACACAAAAAAAACTTACTTTAACTAATTTCTTTTAGAAAAGAAAAGCATGACAGATGAGAGGTGCTAATAATGCACAAGACAAAAACAGAAAATGGGAAATTTGCACATAGAGATGAAAGTTGTGTGTGCACTGAAGCTGAGAGAGGAAGCACAAATGAAGGGCTGGTGGGAAGACAAACACAAACCTCTGAAAAGAATCTAAATAAGACTCAAAAGTTTGAAACACAAAAGTGAAAAATATTGTAAAACATTGACAGGAATAGCAGAAAATTGTGTAGTCCATAAAGAAGTGGTGTAAAATTGAAAATAAGATGTAATAAAAAATAAATGGAACGGCAGTAAAGGAAGTTAAATTACAGAAAACTTGATAGAAACAGGCACATATTAATTTAGCACATGAGTTGATTTGCCAACAGTTGATTTTCTGTGGTCAGATAAGCACGCCGAAGAGCCGGCAGCGCTCACTTTCAACATCAGTCAGAGGATTAAGACAAAACAGAAACTCCCTCCGAGTCATTAGAGGAGAAGAAGTCCATAAAACTCAGCCCTTTAAAGTGATTTATTACATGGAGAATTACATGGAGCCTGCTGAGTATTCACTGATCTGAGAAATCCTCCAGTATCCCAAAATGTCAGCTTTCTCACAAAATCACTTCATTTTGTATTTTTAACCATGAATGTTTGAAATCCCATCATCATTTGGGTGTGTTTAAATGCCTTCGGGGTCTGTGGGAACCATTTCAAACTGATCGCATCAGATCAAATCGTGTCTTAGCAGCGAGAGAGAGAGAAAAACTACAACGCTAACGTCTGGGGGCACATGCAGATTTCCTGAGATTTTTCCTGATTAACGTCGATGGCAGAGTTATTCACATGTCTATATTGGCTTCACGCTTCCACTAAATAAAACATGATAAGTGATGGTAGGAGATTAGCGCTCGCTGTCTTTCTTTAGGTACAGAAAGTGGTTCATTTTTAATCACTCCTAATCTGAAATGATTTCACCGAGCGATGCGGCTTAAGCTGGGATTTTCTCACTAACATTAACCTTCAATTTAGGAAGAAGACGACGTAAGAGACATAAATCACAAAACTGGATCCCTTCACAAGGTTTTAGTAAAATATGCTTCAGGGTGGTGAAGACTTTGTTGCTTTTACCTCAGATCAAGAAATGTTACAACCACAGCTGCTCAGGAAAAACTCTTTGCATTTAATTACTATGTTTTTTTAAAGCCATTTTTCAACAATAATTGACTAAACCAGTTGGTTCACTTTAGGGAAGAAAATAATCAAAGGTCTGTCACACGACACGGGAAGGACATAGGCTCTATAGATATACAGCTATATCTGTATACAGCTGATGGACGTCACCAAACAGAAACAGGAAGTAGTGAGTGGTACTGAGATAAGATAAGATGAAATAAGATATGATACGATACGATACAATAAGATACTATATGATATGATATGATACGAAAAGATACGATACGATACAATAAGATACGATATGATACAATAAGATACGATACGATACAATAAGATACGATATGATACGATACGAAAAGATACGATACGATACGATACGATAAGATACGATACGATACAATAAGATACGATATGATACAATACGATACGATACGATACAATAAGATACGATATGATATGATACGAAAAGATACGATACGATACAATAAGATACGATATGATACAATAAGATACGATATGATATAATAAGATACGATATGATACGATACGAAAAGATAAGATACGATACAATAAGATACGATATGATACAATAAGATACGATATGATATGATATGATACGAAAAGATACGATACGATACG
>OOFC01010112.1:8175-31299 GCA_900323345.1 Pseudochromis fuscus
AAGACGTTTACAGCCGATATGGTCATTACGGTAATTTCACTAGCGCCCCCACCTGGAAGCCTGTGAAGAAGCCCCTTTACAATTTTATAAGAGTGTAATAACAATAATGATGAAGTAAAATAGAAGAAAAATACAAAAACCGAATTTGATTTTAGAGTTTTAGTGCCAAAAAAGCACTTCAATTGAACATGAATAACAGATTTTAGATGTTGAATTTTAAATTAAAATAAGCAAAAAAAACTTGACTTGTGGATAAAATATATCGACTGAATATCGACTGAGTATTTCTGGAGCTTTTTGGAGCCATTATCTAGTGGCCGTTAGGAGTATTGCACGTTTTGGAGCTTCGGTTGCTTCGTCCATTTCTACATACAGCCCTTGGTAATGTCCCTGAACCATCGCTCTCCTCCACGTATCACAAATCATCCGTTCATTTGTTCTCCTCTCTGCCGCAGGCTGTTTAACAGCAGCCACACACCAGCTCCATCCATCCAGCCGTCACTCACCCAGGAGAAGTTTAAATTAACAGATTCCTAAAACCTACATCCAGAAAGTTGCTTCCTATCCCCCGAGGGAAGTTTTCCTCCTCTCATCTCATTAGGATGTAGCGAGCATCTCTGCAGCTCTCACTTTTATTAATGCCTCTGGTTTCCTTCTTTTTTCACATATATTCTGCTCACTAACATCTTGTTCTGTTCATCTCCCTGATGTTTTGTTAATAGCCTCCTGCTCCCCCCCGTCCTCCTCGTCCACACAGGCCGAGGAGTTTTTTAGGAAATGTCGAGCTCATCCGGCTCGACTCCGACCCCTCCTGACACCTTCCTCTCCGTCTTCCTGCTTCCTCCTTTGTCTGCCTCGGTGCTTAATTATTAACAGATTTCCTCTCGTATATCTTCGGTCGTCTGATTGTACAAACAACATAAAAGCCAGAACAAGTAGATGGAGAATGATAAAAGACGACAGACACTCTAGAAGAAGATAAAAACCCTGCTGGGGTATGTTGGGAGGCTGTGAACGATGGTGGCTGATCAAAGCTGTGTCTGGGAAGGCTGCTGGAGGAGGATCACGGCCATACATTAATAATCCGATTGATGGCGGGGAGCAGCTGGTACATCGGTGTTTAGAACCACTTCCTGTTTTAATTTCATCCATGTTTTTAATTCTCTGGTATTTATTTATTCCAGGTCATTTTCTTTGTGTTGCCCTTTGATTTCATATGATTTTGTCATTCTCTCTCCCTCCTTTTGTTCTGTTTCTAGTGTGAATTGTGGAAAGCTTGTCCACCCTGACAAACCCCCCGAGGCCGTGAGCAGGTAAAGAAAACCTCGGCTCGCTGAGGGAGCTGCTTCGGCTTCTTAACGCTTCAAACCTCAGCTTGCTGCTGACGGCGACTAAAACCCTGCATGCACAATGTGTCGTTAACACTGAGTGATCTCACACAGCTGCGTTTGACCTGCTGACCAGTCAAATGAGAAGATCAGGATCATCAATGTGATCATTTATCCAGCATCTGCTTCTACTGACGCCTATTTTTACTACAACTGTCTCTTTGGATTACTTCCTGTCTTCGTGCACCTCAGGTGAACCTGTACCCAAGAGCTCAACAACCATGTGTGCATACCTCATTTAATCAAGCCTCACATTAGACAGTTTCTTCCACTTCACTTGAACCCAGTGAACATTTGTCAAACTGATATTTCCCCATCATTGTTTCACGTAGAACTAAAAAACGACAACTGGAAACACTTCAGAAATACCATGCATTTCTTTTTTAAATGTTTTAAGCGTGACCACAAAGCTCAAATTGTTGTCTCATGTGACAGAAGGTGCAATTTGGAAAAACAAATCTGTAATTTTCCAGCAGCCTGGGAACCAACAAAATACGATGAAATAATTAAAGATGACCAATTACTGTATTTTCCGGACTATTGAGTGCACCTGTCTATAAGCTGCTGTTGAATTTATTCAAACAGTTTCATGTGGTCCACTCTGACCGGGTCTGATGTGACGACGCTAAATGTATCGGGGGCACGGAGCTTGCTAGCTTGTAAAAAGCCAACGAGCTTCGTGCTGCCGATACATGAGCCACACCGGTGTTTAAGTTCAAAGCGTCGGAAAAAAGTAGCGGCTTATCGTCCGGAAAATACGGTATTAACTTGAAATTAACAGGGGCTTTTGTAAGTGTTTAAAAAGTGTTTTTGTAAGTGTTTTTTAATTTGTTCTGGTTAGTCCCAGTTACAAACCACAGTTGTTGGTGTATTTCAAACAAAAACACTGAATCCTCAGTCTGCCTACAGCCTGTGTTGGTGTTTTATATTAGGTAGAAATGAGCTTTAGTTGGTTGGTGTAGAAACTCTGTCTCTGTTGAACAGCTCTGTGTGTCTGATTTATAAAAGTTACACAAACAAATCCATGAATCAAACTGGTCCAGGGGCAACCTGGGGCACTTCATCCATTTCCAATGACTCCCTGATGCCCTGTAAGGAAATGAAAAACTATTTAAAAATCAAATGGAGCAGCAGAATAAAACCAGCATCTTCCATTCTCAGATGTAGATAATGTTTATTATCAGTCAGCTCTGACCCACTGAGACCTGGACTCCTCAGACCTCTGGTATCTGGCACCAAGACATCAGCAGCAGATCCTTAGGCCCCGTCCACACAGAGACGAAAACGTTTTAAAACATTTCCCCCTAAATTGGGAATTACGTGAGCATCCACACAAAGACACCAAAAATGCTGTAGTAAATCTACCAGGCCTGTATGTGGCGCTGTAACACTGCCACAGAAACACAACAAAACAGAGAAGAAGACAGAGCATGTGCATTAAACTGAGAGGTAAAAACACACACTTGTTGCTCACAGTAGTTGTACAGTTTCAGAAGATTTTCATGTAAAAGCCAAAACAAGCCCAGTAGCTGCTGCAGCACTGATGCAACGCTGTATCCCGCCATTGTTACGGGGGTTACACATGCAGGTTAAGTATCAGAGGTGGGGCTATGGTGGCATCTTTTCAGGAGAATGCGTATTCGCCGTCCACACCGAGACACAGCGGGTGGCGTCTTCAAACTTTCCCACTCTGGGAACCGTTTTCAAAAAGTATCGGCTCCCAAAACGCTGTCTCCGTGTGGACGCGAGGCGTAAACGATAAAAAAACTTTACACTGAAACTCGTCTCCGTGTGGACGGGGCCTTAAAGTCCCGGTAGCTGCCACCAATCAGACCTCAGAGAAAATCCAACCCACTCCCACATCCAACACCCTCAACAACCCACTGTTCACTTACAAGCAACAAGGGAGAAACAAAGCTTCCTCCACTCCAACTGTTCTGCTGAACCCTGAGCGCTAACAGGTTGTCACAGCAGCCAATCAGACGCTGCAGATCCCCTGAGGAAAGCTCACCTTCTTGATCTTCTCATGTGACTGAATTTCACTCTGATTGGTGAAACCCTGCTACGCTAACGCTAAAACACAAGTGTCTTTCCATGTAAGTTTCCGCCGCTTTCTCTGAGCTTGACGAATAACAGGCTGAACCAGAGCGTCAGCATGCCTCTTCCAGCTTTGTCTCCGGCTACGTTCATCTTTAATTCAAGGCTTAATTCCTCTGTTTGACATTTCCTTTTCTTCTCCTTCTTCTTGTATCTGCCTCTTCAAACACAAGCTTTCAAACCTCGTGTGATGAGCTGCTGTGCAACACACAAACAGTACTATGGATGATTAATGTGTATGTCTTGACTTGTGTCTCCGGCACACAGCGTAGAAAGTTTAAGTTTTCTCTTCTGAAAAATTACCCCGTGTGTAATTTAATAGGACCTAGAAGTATTTTTCCCTGCCGTCGAAATCAAATTAAATCCACTTTTTTCCCTCAGCAGCGGCTTGTATTACCTCTGAAGTGATGAAATGAAATCAGGTGTCAGGCTGCCGCTGTGCATTGAACTGTCTTATAGTGAACTGAGCCTCATTGATCGAGTACAGAGACAGAAGAGAGAGTTTCATTCCAGAGAAATATACCTTAAGTCATTCTCACAGTCAAGGCCAGAAATTTACCCGAGTTTCTTTGATCAAATGAACACAGTTTTCTTCATAGTATATTTTATTGTATACCTCAGAACTCTCCCTGTATTTGTTTTACTATTGTCGTCTGCCTTGATACCAATACAACAAAAGAATCACGTTGCACTCACTCATAGGCCGTTTTTCAGTATGCGTACTTGTCCGTACTTACGTTCTCGCGTACTCGTGAAACGTCATCAGTCGGACACCTAGTACTGTTCCAATTCAAAGTACACATCTGGCCGAGAACGCATGAAATACCCGGATGTGTTCTCGCCCCTCCTTCATTATCGATTAGATATCATTACTTTAGCCCCGTGCGTTCTTGCATTCCCGCAAGAGTCCAGAGTACTCCAGAGTCCGACTGGCAGACCAACAGAGCGGCACGCCTTAAAGCGACACGCACCTAATAACAGACCGTTCTCACCAGAGGTGACACAGAGTGTTTTTGATCAAAGTGGAGTTTCACCAATAAACTTCACAGACATGTTTTAGAAGCATATAAGACTTATTTAAACTTCCCTGAAAACCAGTAGAATATATCTCCTTTAACTTGTATTCAACCAGGATAATAACTTCATAAAACAAACTTGAGATAAAAATCTGTTAGCAGCTCAATCAATATAAGCTACATGGCTAAATACACACTTTACACATAAATACATATCTACATGTACACAAAATCAAAGTAAACTGTAGAAAACATTTTAAAAGTAACTTTTATAAATTGTTGCTTTTAGCTGACCTGGCAGTAGTTGTGGGGTGGTGGTGTGATGCCTCCACAGTTGAACCAGTGCATGGCTCCCACAGACAAAGATCCACAGGAGAACACAGAGAACATTCAGACACATGTTCCCCACTAAACAATGATCTGTTCATCTGTACTACTGGAAACACTAACATGATGTGTTGGGTATACAACTCCATTGTGTATTCATTTTTGAGTCTAGTTGCACTTAGAACAACAGACTGCTCCTGCCTCTTTATAGACTCCTGGAGAGGTAAAGCTGTTGTAACTCTTATTTTACAGCAGCAAACAGTGACAGGGGTGAATAGTGAGGTTCATCCAGGTTAGAAACCTCAAATATAACTCCGACTGTAGACTTCCTTTAGATGCTCAAACCTGTTCTCAACACTTGAAGATGCGTTTGATAATCTTTCTCAGCATGTTGCCATCTTTCTTTTGAATCATCCCACCTCCAGCATGTGGAAATGTAGCAAAGGATATTTAACAGACCATTTTATGTTTTTCAAAAAAAAAAAAGGAAAACATCAGAAGCATCTAGTCACAAACATGTTGTCACTTTAGGTAGACTTGTCACTTTATACCTTTTTTAAAGCATTCAAATGAATGTAGGCTGTTGTCTGGTATACTTATTCAATGACCCACTTGCCTATTCTTGAATAACAAATTGGTTCAGCCACTTTATCTTTTTTACACAAGTTGACAACTGGCTTGTTTGTTTTTGAATGTCAGGATATACATCCAAGACAGAAAGACAGAGACAAGACATGAGACAAAATCCTGAACGCTGTTTGAATACAGGACATTTACATGTTATAATTTATCTTTGAGTCACTCGGGGAGCAAAATGTTGACACTCTTTGAATAAATGATAATAAAAAAAATTATTTTGATATATCCAGCATAAGACATAAAGGAGGCATACTTATTTTATTTACTTTTGGCATTGTTATTATTTTTCTCGAGGGCAGCCTACATATGTGTATGTTGTGTTTACATGAGTCATTCCTCTATCTTGTCTTCCTTCCATTATTCAGGAATAAATGTAAGTGTGTTCAGTACTTTTTGTTTTACTTTGCTCTGCCAGTCTAATGGAGTGTTTTTTATGCTCCTTAATATATAATTGTCCATTGGCACGCCCTGCCAACTCCCAGCTGACAAACTGTGCACAGACACCAAAGATTTAGACCAAACACCTCGAGCCTTCCAGAAAAATCATCCTTGAATTTTATTAGCCCAGAGTTATGATACATACAGATTGTCAAGGTTTGTGTTGTTTTTTTTTTTTAGGATTTTTATTTCACTCAACTAGATCAAACCCTCAGTGCAACAATGCTCAATAATTAATGTGTAAATTAGAAATAGTTTTGCTGCCACGTCGCTGTGTTTTGTTTGCTGTTGAATGTGCATCCTCATGAATACATCTTTATGTGGCGAGCGTCCCAGTTGTTCCAGCGCCGAGATGGAAACATCTGTGTGAGAGCTAACTGGCACATGAAGCACATACTGTGACATGTTTTCAGGTTGCAGTGAGTTAACGTATAATATCCATAAACCATATCTTTCATTCAGTTTATTTATAGACAAGACCCATGCATTAACATATTTACACAAAAAAAAAGGATTAACTAAGCTGCACCTGTCTAGATCAAAGGAATTTAAGAGCGGTCACCACCATCACGTTCATAATACGATGCCTGAGCTTCATGTGTAGCTTCATATGTGCTCTATACAATATGTTACATCTATCACCTGCTTCAGTGACTCTCACCTGATCTGGAAGTTGCGCTGCTCAGTGAATACAGGCGTACTTGTCGCAGTAATGCCACGTTTATGAAGTCAGATTAGAAAGGTCCAAACCTTAAATAAAAGCAGCCACTGATTTATGAAAGTTACAGGATATAATTATTGAATTTGCAGAGTGTGCTGTGAGTATGTGAGACAAAAAGAAAAGCTACTGCTCCTGTTTTCATTTTTTTTGTTGTTTTTTTTTTTTGTGCTGTTTTCTATTTTTTGTGACTTGGTGTCAGTACATCTGAGCAGCACAAAGGCAGCCCTCGCTTGCTGACTCGCGTCTGCTAAGAGGTAAGGCAAACATCTGTCTCCTGTCACAAGCCTTCACGTGCCTCCTTTTGCCCAACTAGCTATGATAAGCCACCATCGGTTCAGGGACTACATGCAGTCTTCCAGCACCAAAATGGGCGAATGGGTTGAAATGGAATTGAAAATGAACTTCTGAAGATGTAAGGAGAGGTAGGATCAAATGTTAATTAACTCCTCTGTTTTAAGCTCAAAGGCCACTCAGGACTCATCTCTTAATAGTAGTCAGTGCTGCTGAGGAGAGCGGTGCAGGCAGTGGATGGTCCATTATGCCTCTGCTCAGTAAATCAAACTACTGTACACTATTATCAGCCCTATGTCTTTGCCTTTATGACCATCTCCCAAAGCAAGCTGTAACAAAGCAAAATCATTAGACAACGCTGATGTGTAGCGAGTTACAAAGATATTTTACATCCATGTGCAGAAGATTCTTGGCAGAACTACCCCCAAATACAAGAAAATTGCAAGTTTTAATATAAGTTGATGTATTATAAAAATCTCCTTAATTTAAATGTTGACAGATTGTTCCTCCTGATACAGTCTGATCACATCCTGCATTGACACTGTTAGTCACCTGAGGACAACTTCCTGTTTCTCCATATGTATATTGGAGTAATGCAAGAGCATCGGTTTGTGGTTATAATTACTGACGTCTCACCTGCAGATCTAAATGCAAATGTCTCTTTAGTCTCTGTTGTTGTTGAAACACTTGAAAGTTGAGCAGCCACTCAGCTTTTTTTTTTTCTTTTTCCATCTTCATACAAAGTCAAAATCAACTGCTCAGCATTTTGATTGATAAAACACAGCATGGATGGATGGTAATTGCTTAATTGTACTGTGCACTGCACCTGCATTTGTTTTGTTTTTGCAGACTTTTTTTTTTTCTTAGATTTTTATGCATGTCCCCTTTTATGTATATCTCATCTATATCATTGCTGGCTGTTCATTTAAAGTTTAATGTTTTCCCAAAACTTTACTTAAATCCCACTTTTAAATCTCTAAAAGTCATAGATAGATAAATGGATGGATGGATGGATAAATGGATAGATAGATAGATAGAGAGATAGATAGATCGATAGATATTGGTCTATAAAACCCATGTAATCTGTGTTTATGAATAGTAAGGAATTACAATATAGTAAAACACTGTGTATGGTATTTTTATATATTATGGTAGTAGTATTTTTATACATAAGTAAAACTATTGTTCACAAATACTTAAAAATATAAACTTAAACTTAAAAATATATTACTTATACAGTTCCTTACAACTATGCTGTGAAATGTTTGGTAAACTGTAAAATGCTAAATTGTGTTATTGGTAATGTATTTCAATAGCTGTAAAGTAACAAAGCTGCAACATAACCCAAGACTTTAGTGAATCTGCAGAGTTAACTATGGGCTTTGTTCTCTTATGTCACTGCTGATATAGAAGATAAACACACATATATATATAGTGGCTGTAAACACTGAATCTGCCTCTTAAAATCTCTACACTGGGTTGTGTGGTGAGTTTTACTCCACAGCCCAGATACAGTTTTAAAGTCAGGTACAGGAGAGCTTAATAATTGATTAACCGTGTCTTTTGTTGTGGTTGTAAATGTAACTTAAATCCATAAGCTGGTGTTTATTAAAATAAATCAGCTCTCACTGTATCTTTTTTCTTTCTGGTACAGTCTGTAAATTGTGACGAGTTACAATCAGTCTGTGTTTCCTCATATTGCTGCAGTGTTTGATCACAGATCAAAGCTACTGCATACTGTATGTTGTCTTGGACTCCACTCAGACTCATTTGTTTTATTCTCTGCAATCACACTCCTAAGTCTTACAACACAAAGTATTCATTATTCCACCAAACCTACAGTGAAGAACATAATGCTTACAAGCACTGCTCATGTTTCAGGGCAGTTGTGTGTGTATATCTGCACACAGTCACATTTAAGAGTGAAATATAAATATATGCCAGCTTATGAATTCCTGTTTAAACCTCCTACCAATTTAATTTAGCAACAGTGTGATGCAATTACAGCTTTTTACATTTTAATATAAACAATCACTCTGTTGAAATACAGTATAACATGGGTCTGTGAACAATAACACTATAAGCAATAAATCAAACTGTGACAAAATTACATTTTATATTTAATCTAATATGAACTCTACCTTAATAATATAAATGATATCTTTCTCTAATTTAATTGGCACTAGCTTGGTGCATATTGCTAATATAATTCTGGATTTCCATATTTAATGATGCATGCTTTTCATGGTGAATTTTACTTAGAAAATGTCGTCCTTAATGAACCTTAGGAAAACCTCTAATAGGCATAATCTCAGAAAATGTAATTTCTTTATTTAAAAGGTTCTGAGACCAATTTTGCTGAGTGCAGTGCTTAAAATTCAATAGTGGAATGAAGCAAATGTATGTGTTTGTAAAGGTAGACCGGGCAATGCAAGCATTATAATCCAAATGGCAGATTATAACAGCACAGCTCTGAACTCATGCTTTCATCATTTCAGATAGGAGATGTATGTTTGCTTATGCACTCTGTTTTATCCAGAAACAGTAGTCTCCAACAGCACTGCCATGCAGCAAAGCACTAAATGTTGAATTAAACAACAGTGAATTGTTGCAAAAATCACCCTCAAGCATGTTTTTTAATAACAATAACAAAAACTACTGATATGCAAAGTGGTTTATTGATTTTCTCCACTATTATTTTTGTAATTCATGTTTAAAAAAATATATATTTTGATGCGATTGGACATCTGTGGCATCGATGTGTAATATCAAGATAAAGATATAATTTCCAGAGAAAGGTGTTCAATGAAGTTCTGCGCTGGTTGGGTGAACAAACGTGCTCTCCCGGGAACCCGTCTGTGCATTGTGCTTGAATAAAACTCTGTGCTGTTACATCTCTTTTCTCTTTTTCCTGACTATCTACAGTAACATGTTGAAATAAAACACAACAGTTGAATGTGTGCAGATAAAATGCTTTAAACTGGCTGCTCAGGTCACCATGTGTGCTGGTATACTATGATTCAATGGTATTTACACTGTGGACAATCCAGGAGGTCCATGACTGAGAGACACAAACGCTGGACACGAGCTAAGGAGGAAGACAGGAATGAAGAACTCTGCTGGGAAAATGAGAATAAATGGATGTCAATTTCCATGTGGAATTGGTAACCAATGATCCATTAAGCCAGCCTTTCCACAACAGACAGACAAAATAGGCTGATTTAGAAGTGCCTGACATTTCAGTTAATTGCACTAACCATGTCAGCTCCACAGGAGCTGCAAACCAGGTTAAGTCCTCACCTTCTCCCCACCATATGAAAAGCATATCCATACATGATGAATTAATTAATATCATCCTGAATTTAAATGTCATTTGAAACATTTTTATGCTTAAAAAATACACAAAAATGAAGCATTTAATTGTTAATGAAAGCAAAGAAATGACTGTGATATTAATGTGAATGGGTAGATGCAGCATCCCTCCATCAAATCCTTCAACAAGCAGGAAAAAACACACACACACCTCGCTGTCATGAAAGCAAAAGGTTTATTCATGTTTGAAATTACACAACTACCACAAGGAAGACTTTTCAGTCCAGGGTGTAGTCTGGTTAGAAAGAAACACTAAACATCTTTAATACATTAGAATCACTGCCACAAATCATTTGTCATGACTTTTCAGTTTCAGAATCACATACAATAGAAAAAAGAGAAAAGAAGTCTTGAACCCTGTTGAACAGAGCTGGAAATGTACAGTTCTGAATACTGAAACCTCTATGCATTACAGTTTTTATAGTGATTTTTTTTCTTTTTTTTCCCATGATTTAGTAACAAGATGAGCAACATTCAAAATGTTTTTTTTTTTCATCAGTTATTTACAACAGTTTTACTGTTTGGTGTTAATTTATCAACAATGTTCATCGCACCCTTTCGTAAAAGCCACAGACCGACAACATCTTCATCCCCCGCCCCACCGTCCCCATCTATTTTCCATGGTATTAATATTGTTATCATTTTCATTTTTTTAATTTTTGTCATTTTACGTTGCGGTTACAGCAACATCATTTTATTAAAAGATTAAAATATACATTAGATTACATAGAGAATGAAGAGTTTACAGTGTTACAAGATGTAATCAAAATAACTACATAAAAACATTAAATAAGGGCCAAAGAAACTATGGTGGTGATATTGTTTAGAGGTAGTAAGTGAGCACTCTAAGCTACAGAAATGTTGGAAATTATTGGTTTCTATGGATGAGGTAATAAAGCTGTGTATTGATTGGTGGGATGTATAATTACTCTTAAGCTATATTATGTACAACTTTTCCTGTGTAATGGGGCCTGCTCCTCTGTGCCATGACGGGATGATCTACTGTGGGGGGATTTGTTGATTTCCATAAGCAGTACAAAAAAAAAATGTTTACATATGTACATACTAAACATCAAATTATAAAATATGGAATGGTGTCATGTTATAGTCAAGCAATCAATTACACTTCTTTATGTTCCAGAGTTTGAATAGTCATTTCCTTGTACTAATGTATACAGCTGTAAGGCAAAAATAAATCTTGAAAGTAACTACAAAGCTGCCATTGAGCTGTCAACAGCAGCATTGTTGGGTTGCCGGACAAGACTGCGAGCACATTACAGTCAAAGAAACAGCTGCTTTAATCTATGTATTGTAAGAACTGAAAGAGAACCCAATTATCAAAATGGAAAGTAGTAATTAAATCAAGAATAAAAAAACAAATGGGCATTTAAAATGTCATAAAATGTCATGGAAAATACACGAGTGCCATCCAGTATTTTGAGTTCAGAGGAGATAATTATCCTGAAAGTTTTACAGAGGGTTGGTTGTATTTGTACATGTGTGTATGTGTTTACCCCTACAACAAACAAATAAAAAAAAAAAAAAGCATGGCGATTACACTTGATTTATAATGACATAAAGAAAACACTGAGCGATCAGGAAACACTTGGTGTTCATAATGGAGGATGGAGTCTGCACGTGTGCGGCATGGTCATTGGATTTTTTTTTTTTTTTTTTTTTAAGGTACAGGAAAACCAATCTGTTGTGAAAAGTTTATTTTTCTCTTTTGTATGTCCTCTGCAGGTGGTCAGCCAGTTAAAAAGTCCATGCCCGGCTCGAGGCAAAGATGCATTAATAGAAGATCAATTCGAGGTATCAGAGTGCACACTTCCAGGTCCTTCTGTTGGAGATATTACAGAAGACGGAGTCGTTGCATCTTGCCATCCCCCATTAGCCTAGGACGCAAATGGGAAAGGTTGAGATTACAATCACACACTGTGCAACACGAGCCTGGTAAACTCTAGACGCCACAAAAATGGAACAAAAAAGGAAAAAAACAAAAAGATTGTGGGTGTACTAATGTGTCAGCTGGTGTTAAAATGTTACAGATACAGTGATGCTGTGTGATTAGTCCAGTCTTTGCATTACAGTAGCATCAGCAAAGAGACTCTTAGAAACAAATTTGTCTCGTGTCCTGACCAATGGGAGCGGCCCCTGAAATCAGTGTCTAAGCAGATTTCAGCAGCGACCGACAGCTTGTCGCTACATATTCTCCTGTCAGTCAGGAGGAGGGAGGGCTCGGCTCGGCTGAGGTGGGGAAAGCTGAGTGAAAGTGACAAGGCAGGGCCTCTCCAAGAGAGCCAGTCTTAGCCAGCCTGACTTTGCTTTGCTCCAGGCGTGACCTAGCCTTTACTGGATCCCTCTACGTCACCGCCGACAAAGCAAAAAGGTTAGTGTATGCGACTATATCTATAAGGCAATTTCTGGGTTATTGCAAAATAAAAAAATAAAAACAGGAAGCTTGGCCACATCTTGAGGTTCAGCCTTTTGGTTTCACTGTGTGTTTGTTGTTGTGTTTGAATGTGTGATGTGTTTATTCAGTGCTGTCAGTGAAGGTCTGAGTAGGGATCATACTGAGCTGTGGTGAGCCAGTAGGCACAGGTCTGCACTGCACATGGAAGTGAGAAACCTTGTGAGAAAGTGAAAAACACTTGATCCTGCTATGAGTTGACACGTCTAAAGAGCTTATAGCAATAAAGCTACAGCAAAGCTAAAATGACACCAGCACCATTGAACGCTGACAACAACCGCCATCGTTTGTTTGGAGAAAACCTGTTTATTTTGTTTTTACAGACACCAGGTTTTAATTTTGAGTCACATTTCTGTAATATCTCATTTTGATTCTTGGCCATTAAAAAATATTATGTGTGCATTTACCCAACAGGCATAACAATATACTGCTGTTCTGATACAGAGCAGAGAGAAAGCTGTCCGATATTATTTCTCTCTCTCTCTCTCTCTTTCTCTGCCTCACTCCTCATCCTCTCTCATCAACGAAATTAATCTTTACTCTGATAGCTTCAGATTATGCGCTGCTTTACAAAAAGGCGCCATATCAAACCTCATCAGCGAAGATGGAATTCATGTCTGGAAAAGGCTGCAGGCAATCACATGTTCATATTTTATCATGAAGATAAGTCTATGGAAAATTCTGTGAAGCATTTCAAAACAGCTAAAATGCAACAGATACGGTGCAGGGAGAGACTCGTGTGTTTTTTTGTTTTTTTTTTAATCTAATTTTTGGTTGGAGTCAAACTAAGTAGTAAAAGATGTTTATTAAAGTAAAGCTGGTGATCTGATTTCCCTGCTGTGTAATGTGCTTTGCTGAATGCAACTCTTATTTATATCCAGTGACAAGACACATTGTTTATAGCACATGCAGGGTTGTAAAGCAACTGTGATTTCATCCAATAGAGTTAAAATATAACTGGGTATTTTGATGACGACAACACCTTTGTCTCAACGATCAACAACTTACGTTTAAGCCATGTGGACTGTACATCGTGTTTCCCCCCAGAGGATCATTGTATCCTGCCGTCTGACTGATAACATGGCGCAGGGTATCCACCTGAAGGGACAGACAAGGTGGACAAGCCGGTCAACTGGGTGTCTCGCAGCGGTCCGACACTAACTGTAAACATGCTCGGTGAAGCAAAAAAATAATAACTAGTGTGAAAGAAAAGGGATTCAGGAGAGAGTAAATGTACTGAAGAGATAAAGTATCTAAAGTTAAAATATAATAATACTGATGTTACCAGCATGCTCAAATCTCAACTATGTTTTCAGTAGTAGCTATGGATTGCTACAATAAATAAATAAAAAAATAAAAGCATACGTGAAAATAATGTAACACATGGTTGTTTTAAATTATTATTTTATTTTTACCTGAATTACAAATAGATTTCTCTCTCTTTTTTTTTTTTTAAAGTGCATGGTAGTGAGAGTGTGGAGTGTGTGTGGCTGTGCAGCTGCATTAAACTCACAAAATGGAAGACATTAACAACAAACAATAACAAGATGAGACAGAGAGATAGCAATATAGAGTACAGAAAAAAAGGGGGGAAAACAGAGTACCAAAAACCCAATACCAACCCAAGAGCTCAAGTCAAAGCCAAATGCATTCACAAAATGTTTGGAATAGTAACCAGGAAATTGCTTTGTGGCATGATAGCAGTGGGGTGGGATTATATTTTGGCTGCCAAAATATTCCATCCAAAGCGAAATAGTCAGTAAACACTTCAGTCAATCGGACGTTATCGGAAGCCTCACTTGGTAATTTGAACTGCCCTCGCATGAGCAGCGTGCTTTTTTTTTTCTTATTTTCTATTTTTGGTTTGTAATGTGCTTCAGACTGCACTGTGGATGGCTCAGTACACAGGCAAGACAAGGACAGCTCTCTGCACTGGTTGTCAGGAACTGTCCCTGATTGTTGATCCTACCTGTGACTGTACATTGGCTCCGACTTGTGCCCCTTGGTAAGAATCCCCATTCAGACTCTGCATGCTCAAGAACATGTCCCCAGAGTTTGGGAGGTTAAAAGAACCTGAAGAACCTGGAAAGGGAAGATGTAAGTAGCTGAATACATGAGAGGGCTATAAAGGGAAAGCACAGACACACACACACACACACACACACACACCACGCACATGTCTGTATGAACAGACCTGACTCAAGCAGACGAATACACAGAAGAAAGACTCCCATAAAGCAAGCAACTACAAGGGTGAAGGAAGGAAAGCAAGGAAACCAAACAGAAGAGGACAATATGCAGAAGGACTGAAGATCTTTTTTTTTTTTTTTTTTTACAAATGCGGTGAACACAAATGAAATGAAAGTCACATGACACAAGGGGACCGGTTCTATATGTGGTTGGTCGCTTAAGCTCCCAATTGTTCCACATCACCTACTTCCAATCTAAAGTTGGCAGGGAGGTATCACATGGTAAATGACAAGGACAATAAGAAGCTTATGAAAAGACCAGTACCAGTAAACATGTTGCTTAAAAGAGTGTTTTTGCTCTCTGCAGAATCCAGCTGAAACTCTTCATCTTTCATCTGGAATCCTGGGTGCAAGAAAAAGGGACCACTTCATAAGCTTACCACATCCCGACGCAGGTCAACCTAGCCCAAACTCAGCATTACATTACTCATCAAACTGGACTAAACATGCCCTTTTAGGCTCCATGTCTTTTTTTATGGTTATAATTCAATATGTACAGCATATACTGCCATTTTGATATAATACTAATACTGTAGGTAAAATGCTCCCAGCACATACGTTTCACTTTATTTTGCAACAACGCTCTACCATTCAGTGGGACTACATACCATTACATTACAAATGACAGGAAGTTGACAGAAAGTCAAGGGAAAACAAATCCCATGGCATCATTCTGAATTCTCTCTCTCTCTCTCTTTTTTTTTTTTTTTTTATTTTGCCAAAAATACATGTGTTCTCGGTTCACAAGTCAGGAACGCTCTCTTTATGCATGAGTTTGCTTGGCATCAACTGTCTTATAGACAGGAGACACTGTGATCCCCAAGCTGGGAGCAGAGCCTGTCACTCTTGCCTGTGTGAATGGTGCATGAGAGAGTGAGGCAGGCAGGCAGCAGGTTAAAGGCTGAGGTAGAGGGCAGAGCTTTTTTTTTATTATTATTATTTGTCTATATGCAGGAGTGCCTACCGGAGTTAGGTGTGGTAGGGGAGTTGGCCTGGCTGTTCTGCACTGCAGCGGCTGCAGCGTGTGCTGCATTTACAGCAGTCTTGGCAGCATACAGGTTGGCTTCTTCCTGAAACTTGCCGATATTTTTCTTGTACCGGATCCTTTTGTTGCCAAACCAGTTGGATACCTGTGTGGGAGAGCAGAAGGAGGAGGAGCAGAGGAGTCAGACGTCAAGCAGCCACAGCACCGTGCACTGAGCAGTGTGATTGTTTCAAGATGTCATGTTTGGGTCCATCAAGTACCCAATTCCCAGCCCCTGCAGTAATGTCCGCCGGGTACACAAGCTAATTAAGCCATAATCAGGAGCCACTTGTGTCTTCTCATGGATGGGAGCATGACATGCTCTCAGATCTGTCTCCTGACAAAACTAAAACACAAGGGGCTCCTATTGCACAGACACTAATGTCAGTGGATTATATATATTTCTCTCATATCAAGACGGGTTGTTAGGAATACAAATCTTGACATTTCCCTTTGTGAAATATATAAATGTTCACATTCTATCCTCTGAAGACTTCTCACTGACTCCAGATCAGTGAGTTTAGGTGACTGACACCCTGTGTGAATACATGTGTACAATTACTGAAATTATTAAAAAATAAAAGGCGCAAGCACAGCAGCAAGTTGTTTGTTATGCTTAAGGGTGAAATTCAAATAATTAACACTGTGAATATTAGAAAACATGGTGCAGTTTTGTGAAATATCCACATTTGAAAAAAAATCATATTCAAGTTTGCGTACCACCTCATGATCTAAAATAAAAAAAGTTAACCTTCAATTAATGCCATTTATGTAGAAAATAATAAACCATTTCTCTGTGTGTGTGTGTGTGTGCATGCATGCTCAGTGATTTGGAAAGCAACTTTTGTTTACAATTATCAAAAACAAGTGTTGCAGGGTAAAGACCAGCAGGCATGTAAAGCAGTAAACAGATTATTGGGGCAGTCAGTGTTAAGTGATGTGTTAAAAATTCTTTGTTTATTTTGCTGAAATAAAATGAAACTCTAAAGGCAGGAGGAGGAATTCATATCAAGTAAATGTTGGAGACTGGGGCATATTCAGATTTAAAGCAGTCGGACATGTTAATTTTATTGAACTGAAATGATGACATCCAGCATCAGACGTTGAAAAGTTGGATGAGGGGTGAACCTTATGTGTGAATGCTGGCTCTGCAATAACAGTGGAATAATAATGAGATGATGCTTGTTTTTAATGGTCCTATAAATTAGAGTGTCTTGTCGCTGTGCTGCAGCCCCCCTCTCAGGCCCTGCAGCCCACGGCTGGACCAGCCAAAGAGCAGCTGCCCCTAATGACGCTTTATTTAATTTCCACCCATGTGCTTAAATTTTAATATCCCCAGCAGCCCGCCAATGCTGTGGCGTAAAAACTGACTGGATTTGCAGGACATCAGATCATTTCTATCCTGCACGTCTCTGTGCTCTAAATCTTTAATATCTAGGCAATTAAAATTAATGACCATTCAGGCGAGGCCCACTGTTGGCAGGGTTTCCTTGACATCAATTGTTTGATGGGTTTACCTAGAGGTTAAACTAACAAGCAAGGTTTAATTGGAAGCAATGAAAGCCCTGGCCATCATCCTTTTTACTTAACCTCCTTATAGTGGATTGTAGAGCCAAAGACGATGCAATATTCTCGCTCTTTTAGACAGCCCACAATGTGCCCACAAAACCCTGAAACTCCCGGAAAACATTTTCCACTGCTCATCAGTTTGTTTAATTTAACAAAATGTTCATGCAAACAGTGTATTACACAGATCTACATTTATTAAAATGTCAGTTGTGGTGTTTGCACATGAAGACATATTCTTATCATTAGGTGTGACTTAATAGATACAGACTATACATTAGTTTGCTGCATGATATTTCTGTCACCAAAACAGGAAGTATACAAGCAAAATGACTATTTCATGAAATGTTAACAGCTGAAACATTGAGTTGTTATAACTTTTTTTTATAACCATTTCTTTGCTGACCTTCATGTTGAAGTGTGTATTGACTTGTACAACTATATGGTGTTCAGACTCAGTGCAGTGTTGGTATCAAATGTTCTGGACGTTAAACCACCCTTCTTTGCTCTACACACACATTTCTCTCTTCCCCACTGAACTCTGGCTTCAGTGATTCTGGGGTTCAGCTAAATATTGAACAAATGCACGGCACTGTAAGTTGTGGAGCACAACCCAATCTACAGAACTAATTCCCCTTTATCTCGTGGCAGGCCATGCATTCAATTGACTCCTATGTTTGGTGAGAACCAGGTTGTGAGACTGAATTACCTGACATCAGCTGCCTCAGAGGCAGCAATTGTGTAATGACCATGCAGGCTCCTTGCAAGGACATGATACAATTGCCTTCATTGCTGCCCACTAGAGACGCCGTGGAGCTGTAGTTAATAATTCAAACTATTTCACCCTTTTCTCAGGTCAGTACTGCTCTCTGGTCACTGTATGGCAAAGCAGGATCCCTCTATGATCATATGTGAGGTTATAATGCCCTGCTGTAAGGCTTGAATCTAAACACAGAGATGTCACTATACTGCATTAATAATACATAGTGTCATGAAGAAATTTGTAAAATGTAAATGTATCTCTGTATTGGAATCGGATTTAAACATTGAAGTGTCCCAGTCACATAGTTAATATCAAGTATGGCCTCTGACACAAACCACAATTATCTAATGGCATGCCTTCATTGCAATGCACATGCAAAAAGACAGAGGAAAAAGTGGGGGTCCTGTATTTATAGACCCACTGACCCACCATGATCGACTTGAGCTATTTGTGTTAAACAAACAGGATTCAGTAATCAAATCATACTCACAAAACAGTCAGATAATACATATTATTGTATTCATTCAAATTGTGTTAATTCAAGATTGTCACTGTTGCATTTTGGGGCTTTTGAAGTAAACAAACAAAAAAAAATAAACACTCCATCTAAACGGCAGGAATCTGAGTTTGCTCTCAGGGAAGATGACTGTGCATCACATGCATTTCAAATGATCCCTGCTAAAATGACGCAGGGTATTTCATCAGCGATGATGTATCGAGCAAAGCTGCGGAGCGATATTGGCATACCATTCACAACGGATGGTGTTTACTTAATGAACTACTAGTGCAATCAACAAAGCACCGCAAAAAAAAAAAAAGAGTTAGGGGGTGTTTGAAAAATCACTTAGCCGAGCCCTCAGTGTGACCACAGCGAACTGTTTGTGACTCTGAAAGGTTGGGCCACAGTGAGGGATAACATACTTATGGTGCACCCGGCATTATGTCAAGCCTCCGACTTTGTTACTCACTTAAAATGAGCAAAAGCACTAAGAATAAGTCAATAAGAATGTCTGCCGTGGCCTCCGCTTATCGAGGAGTTCGCCACTAATGGGGCCTGAGATGAGTTCAAGTGAATTTTTAAAAGCCCTCTAATTTCTGCGCGGACTGATTTGTTCTCATGGGAACTGGTACAGTGGCCTGTTTTGGGAGGCACTCAGAAACAGAGTGGAGCTCCATTTGCGGAGGCCGGTGGTCATTTCTTTAAGCACGCAGTGATCGCCAGGCGGGAGGGTAGGAAATAAACTCAGAGCGCAGTTTGAAGATTTGAAAGACCACACAATTAGTCAACGCTCTACAACAAAACCAAACAATAAAAAAAAAAAGATAATGTTGTAAATAATAGCCAAAAAGCAAAAAATTACATGTGACACATTTGTACACACATAATATGGCAATAATGTGGGTGTAGTGTAAAAATATGAATCAATCAAACGTAGGCTGTGGTCTTGTGTGACTTAAAGGTGGGATGTAAATGCTGAAAATTCTCATCTACTTTTCTTTTAAATGTCATTTGAAACTTTGAATACTGTACATTAGCATTAGCATTGATCCAGTAGTGTGAGGGAGGGAGGTTCTGTGCAGTGGAAAACTGTGAGGCTATTACATACATAAACAAAGGAGGTACAAAAAATGAAAACAGTGGATCAGGAGAAGTTATGACATACCTGTGATACTGTGATGGTGCTTCCCACCCCCTGAAGGCAAAAAAGAATGGGCTTTTACAGTATCTGACTCTTCATGACTACACTCAATATACCCCTCATCACCCCCTCCCCACACAGACAAAACACTGCAGATTATTGTATAGATTCATGTTTCTCTAATATTGTGTCTCATGAGGACAACCATAGAACAATAGAGTATAAAAAAAATCTAGATAGTAGTCACATCATAGCAGAAAAAAGAGAGCACAAGATAATAATACTTTGGATGTGGGGGTTAGGTGTGAGAGATATTGCCTTCAGGTCTACCCAACGAGGAGGCTGTGATATATATGAAGTGGGAAAGTCGCATCTTTAAGTGTAAAATATAACTGTGAATTAGCTCCTGCAAGGTCACTTGAAGAGCAAACTAACAAATAAATACCCAGTATCATCCAGTGTTTGGAAGCACCAGACTTTAACTGCTTTTCTTAAAGTAATGGATGATGCCATTTTTTTTCCCCCTCCCTGCTTATGACCTGAGCGACTGACCAGGCAACAGTGAGAGCACACATGGTGGATGGGAATGAGAGGGAAAAATGGCAGGGGACCCAGCACTGGGGCGACTAAGGAAGGACAGCATAGTGCTTTGATTGAGGCTAAGATGATATAGGCCTCCCTTCCCTGTGGCCCTGCTCTGACTGACTGGGACCAGCCTTGACTGAAGCATCATTAGGCAGTCACAATGTCAAGGTTAGCAAAGGACATTGTGTCTTGGTGGTGTGACCTACGGTAACTATATCCCTCACCGCTTTCCCACCTTGATTACCCACCAGCTACTGTTAGATGAGCGCTACCCACCTGGGAAACTGTGATGCTGCACTTCTTGGCCAGCTCCTCTTTAGCTTCCTCGCTCGGGTACGGGTTGCTGAGGTGCGAGTAGAAATATTCGTTCAAAATTTCTGTTGCCTGCTTGCTGAAGTTTCTCCTTTTCCGCCTGAGTGGGGAGCAAAACGAGAGAAAAGGCCGAGCAAGCCTATTAGTGAGACCAGCATTAACTCATCCATTTGGATTGCACAAATTGCACAATCAATCTCACACATAAATGGTGAAAATAATGAGGAATGGACTCTAAGGGCCCTCAGGAGCAGAATATCGTGTCCTGCTCCGAGAGTCTCGTCAACACACAAAAGAAAAAAAAAACAAAAAAAAAAAACTCCAACCAATAAACTGACAAGCATGCACGCACACACACACAAACAAACACACACAAAAACACATACAATGTTTAATTTGGTCTGTTGGTCTCCAATCTCCAGTCCAAGCGTGTAATGTGTAGAGTTTAGTGCAGCGGATGGGTGGGCTTCGGGATGGAGCGCAAAGCCCAGTCGGAGTGCATCTCGGTACATTATAGAAATCATGGCATGCACAGTTGAGCATTGTTCCTGAAGTGCCACAGCCCCAGGGATCTCCAGCAGAAACAAGCAAACTCTAACTAGATCTGGGTCCCCTTCCCTCCCAAGGGCACTACTTATCATGTTGTTGAGCATTTGCTTATTTTGCCTTGTTTACTGTGCTTCACACAGGCAGTGGGCAGCAAATGTGCTTCCACTTGGCTTGTTTGGCCCCAAACTTGTGCCGCTCTCTGCAGCGCTCCACACTGCACCACACTGTTAGTGATTACACTAATCCACAACACCTGCTGATGACCTCCCCTCCATCCATTACACATGACTCGGCCCCCATTTCATTTGGTCTTAACTGCTCTCAGGTGTGAGGGCATGATTGTCTTGGAAATGGATAATGCATGGGACATGAACGTAATTAAAATCATGCATCTCTGCAGTGCTCATACTGTGTGTTGTGCCAGAAAAGTGAGAAAAACTTGAGAACTTGAGCAGAGTCTAAAAATGACCTCGCCCCCTGGATTTGTTTATATGGGTCAAAGAGAAGCACTAGAAGTTTCTGGATACCTAATACACACACACACACACACATGCACATTGTAACGCTAAACACACACGATCCACCGACCTGGCATCAAGGAATCTGGAGCGCAGGATCATGACAGCCTCACAGGTGCTTTGCTTCAGCTGCATCTGGATGGAGCTGAACTTACGGTGGATGATTCCCACCATGCGCTCAATCTCTTTGGGGGAGATGGGCCGCGTGCGAGACTGTTCCCTCAGCAGGTTCATCACATGGGTAGTAAATTCGTTACATGCCTGCAAAGAGACAGAGCAACAAAATCAATCTTAAATCCCAGCGATGATTTTTATTTTTTGTAGAACTTCCAACATCAGCTCTGAAGTTGTGTATATTTCATCTATTAAATGAATGAATCACATGCGGGCTCTTGGTGTGAAAGGCTTGAACAGGGTGCACTGTTTGTGTACGACTTTGATGACATAGTAGGTGAAGTCATCTTTGAATAAATGCAGATTTGCAATTTGGCTTGGCCCTAATGCAGAGTGAATTTAAACAGCTTTTCGTTAAACCAGTAGTTCATACATGATTAATTAGAATAACTCATTTACGTAGTGCACACTTTAGCTCATTACTCTGAGTAAAATTCGTTAAGTATTTACATTTAGATAATTAAAACCTGGAAACACCCTTAAGAAAGATGCATTTACTCCAGGCGAAGTGTTGTGTGCCCCCGCATACCCACCTCCTCTCTCGGAGAGAGCACAGAGTAAATTAGTCTAATTTACCTCACTGGCTTGCTGAGGCATCACTGTTACACCTTCTATTTTCGCCCATAATGCCTCTGTGTTTAATGGCAGGCACAAAGTGCTAGGTGAAGGGGCTGATCATACTTTCATTTAACACAGATGACGAGGGCACTCCTTTAGATCTCTATAATCAACTGCAACACTGTGAATAATAATCCAGCTCTGATTATACATTCTCCTCCATTGGGCATGTTCTCTGCAATTTTCTTTACAACGCAGAAAATAAACTGCTCTGGATTTTGTGAAGCAATGTGAACTATTGCACACAAGTCAAAAGTAAAATTTAACTTACCTGTTCGTATTTCTCCAGCTCTGTGTGGTAGATCTGTCTGATCTGGGTGAGTTTGGCTCTGTAGTCGGAATGTTCAATGGAGTTGTCGGCCGCCCC
>OOFC01010115.1:1036-19685 GCA_900323345.1 Pseudochromis fuscus
GGCATGTCAAGTCTTTACCTCCCCCCCCGCCACCCCTCCATCCTCCCTCTCCTCCACCCTCCTCCCGCCTTTGCCTGCATTGCTCTAAAATAATGTTTCCTGGATCGGATCTGAGCAGCCGAGTGGAATCATTTCCCTCCCTCTTAGCTATAATAAACCACACCCATCAGCTATCCTCAGATTTAAACTGAAAGGGCAAAGAAGAGCAGTAAGACATTTCCTTACATATCAGTTTGACTTCAGAGGTAAAAGGAGGAATCGTGATGTCTGCCGACGTCTCCTGATGTTTGTGCCTGGTTAAAATAGCTGCAAGTTTTTCTTTTGTCCTTCAAGGATGCAAAGATGCAAATTTTCTTTTAGCTAGCAGCTCCTTGTTGTTTTAATGAGGAAAGCAATGCTAACAAGCTTTTCAAGGCTAACCCAAGCAACTGAAGGATGAAAAACAAGCAAAGTAAAAGGTTTTCCATTGATCGGTCGTTTGATTTAGTAAAATCAGTCACACCATCATCATCATCATCATCATCGTCCATAGCTTGGTGGAAAGTTTCAGAGGGGTCACATCAGCAGTACACAGATAATCATTTACTAGAAGACAAACTTAGCAACTGCAAACATCTTCCTGAATAAAGTGGATCATTGCAACAGCTTAAATTTCCTAGAGTTGTAGCTGTAGCAAGAAACTAGTTCATATTTTTGCACAGATCCCTCACAATCATCAGTGTGTGAGCTTCAAGGACAGTTTGAACTTGAAATTGAGAAAATAAAAAAAAAAACACCTGTTTCTGTAGTTTTGACCGTCTCTGCGATCAGTGATAATAGGACTGTGTTAAACAAAGTTCATGGTGGATATCTTCCCAACGGCACTGCTAAAAACTACTTTGCCATCAGAGAGGTTGGATACTAATCTCCAGTCGTCAAAGTCATTTAGAAGAGAAAATAAAGTTACACTGGCGGCTCATTGTAAACAGTCATCTCAGTTTATAAGCTCCATAGATTAATGTTGACTGTACTTTGCATTGGTGTCACCACACACAGTGGCATCACCATACTCTCAGGTCTCCGCAGGTTACTTAGTTGTTACATTATAACCAATAGAAATGTCGGCCAAAGCTATTATATGCGTGAGAGTCTACGAGGCTGTACATCAGCATGCTGACAGACGATGCTGACATGTTGATGTTAGGCAGGTATCAGAGACTGTATGTAGAAATGGACGAAGCAACCAGGGGTCAAAAATGAGGCCATGTGAAAAAAAATGCAATACTCCCAATGGCCACTAGATGCTGGCTTCAAAAAACTCTGGTTCCAATTGACTTCAATTCAATAATCATCATTTTTGATCATGAACTACTCAGTCAGTAAAGATTCATTAGCTAAAGTGAGATCTTCTCAGTGATCTGGTTGTCCATCTGAAAAGAAAAACAATCCTAATTCAGCAGATAGGGTTCAAAAAATGTGGAACGTGGTTAGTTTGATTGACAGGTCTGATCTCCAATTCCAGTAGAACACAAGTCTCATACACATTGGGCAGTGACCTCGGGTTCAAGGGTCAGACCCACCTCTTCACTCCTCCCTTCATATCCAAATATGGTCACTCCTGTCTCCATGCAACTAACACAGCGCCGTCCAAACGCCGATCACCTGGAGTCCCCAACCAGCAGGTCCCATCACGTTAGCTTCATCCATTCTATATACAGTCTATGGCAGGTGTTACTGTTTGCCCACATACTGACACCGCCTTCAAAACAGCCATCCAGCTAACATGGTTAGAAATAAGGCTGAAGATAAAATAAACCAGAATGATCCTTTAAAAACTTAAAAGAAGGAAATGAAAGAAGTTACTCATCAACTCTGATCTTAGCAGTTTCATCAAAGCTGAAAACGCAGACAACATATTCTCCCTCTTCTCACAACTCTTTCTTTGCACCCTGATTATTTCATATGCTAATCATGTTAAATGCTAATATTTTTGTTTTCGCAGTGATTACAGTTAAATGTGTGACAAATCGTACATTGTCTGGGGCAGTTGTAGCAATATGTATATACAAATACAAAATGAGAATCATGACAAATGAATGCAACCCAGTCTAGATCAAGTTTCATTGGTTTCTTGGCAGCTACTGTTGGATTTACAGTTTTGTTTTGTTTTTTTTATTCATGTGGTAAAACACTGTCTATTAAAATCAATGTAGAAATGATGATTGAGAGAAGAGCATGTCATTGGTTTCCCAGCCAACCATGAATACAGCAGAACACCGTTTTTGTTTAGTTTTTTTTTTTAAACCACTCAGCGCTGTTACTTTCAGACGCCCCACCTGGAAGTCACTCTCCATTCTCTGAACTATTGCAGCGTCTACTGAAGTATTATACTGATTAGCTAAAGATATAATACAAGTACTGCTTGAAAGTGCAGGTAAGAAGCTTGGCACAAGGTTAGTTTTGTGTTTTTGAAAGAAATACTGTAGTTACACATGTAAACAAAGACACTATCCCCGACCTAGCTGAAACCTTCCCAAAAATGGGCGAGGTCATTGAAAAATAGAACACACCTGTACACAAATAGAAGCAAATATATAGAAAATACATTTACACGTGTATAATATACAGTAAGTTTCATAACCCTCTGACTAGTAAGATAACACTCTTCATTCAAAAAAATATATGTTATGTCAAAGAAGCAACACAGCCTGACACAAGTGAGGCTGAACTGGTATGGGTCATTCATGAGAGTGGTTTTCTTTTTTTTCTATGTTTGTGAATGGGCCAAAGCAGGAGTTTTGCACCACAGTGTTTATCCCGAGCCACCTCCACACCTCCTGAAATGGCTCACATGTACAGATGCTGATCTCACCGGGACCACCTTTGTGTTTTGCCTGGATCCGTTTAAGGAAGTGAGGACAAGTCTACGCAAACCCATTACTGGAGGTCACACTGTCAGCCCCCAGTAAAACCCACGGGTTAAATCTGTACATATTGCTGTCTGCAGCCAAAAAACATTTACAATTACAGAATTGTATTTGTGCTTTGTACAAACCCACAGCACATGGAAAGGTAGATTAATAGACCACTTCCTCAAAAGCTTCACAGCACAAATGTAATCTGTCTTCCAGAGGCTGGAGTTGATAATAAAATTATTGGTGCTAGGAAGCTCTTGAGAGAGCTTTACCTTCCTCACCACGGAGTTCCCTCACCTTGACTTAAGATATAGTTTAAACCAATTTGGTAGCAGCTGATTGGCTTGTCTTAATCCCCTTACTTTAACGAAACACTGGGAGACAGCTTTAGCTTGTTGAACAGAATTAAATATAACTTTTTTTCCTCATAATTCTCTATCGTGTTGGTTTTTTTTCTTGGCTTCCTTCAGCACAAATGTAAAACAATCTATTTGTGCACAACCCTCAGCATCCTGGTTATGATAGCTGAAATTCTGATATGCAAAACATACTGTCCGTACGCAGTGAGTCTGGAGAGAGCTAACCCTTACATTATATCCGGTGAGGGAATTCCTTCCTGCTGACATCCTGCATTTTAAACACTCCATGTAAATCATTTTCATCCTGAGGGACACCCCTTTTGTAGCTTCTTTGCAGCTTCTTCATCAGTCGTAAAACTGAAAATGATTTAAGGTTTCATCCTCGACAAAATGGTTTACGTTCTTCTTCATTTTCTGACTGTGATTCAGAGGTTTAGATTTCCAAAATAATTTGTCAAAAGTGAACCAATCTGGGAGCTGGGTGGGAATATTCTATTACTATCTGTGGGGGGATTAATTTTTCAATCTCTTTGCTATTTATGCAAATTACCGCAGGAATTATTTGAATGTGAAGCTCAAATTAAATCGGTTCCACCCCTTTATCGTCACAGGCCGGATCTAAAATCATTCGAATTTATCCCAAACAGCTGCTGAGATGAAAACCAATATGAAGTGTGCAAGAGAGCGAGACAGACCTGAGACAGTAAGAATGTCCTGTCCAGCTCAATGCAGTCTTGTTGTCGCTGTCCGTATTCAGTCTATTCACAAATTTGCTGCTGTGGGGATTTGTTGAAGCCATGAGCCTGCACCACAGGAGCCTTTTGTGGATTTTTCCATTAACCTAAATCAGGGACAAATCTTACATAATAAGCGGTATAGGTGGGCATTGGATTTGGCTCGCGCCAGGTGCATTCAGATGGGTTTCTTTGTTATAATCTCGGCTCGGGCGGGAGAATTTAATTAACAGTAGTCTCAAGTGCTGCGGACCTGCACTGTTAGGATTGTTGCAGACTCTTGTGTGTAAAAAAATAGACATAGCTATTCAGGGGGGGACCTATAGAAACAATCATTTAAAATCAACTGTTTAATAAAGCATGTACCGTTTCTATCTTCCCATTGTCTCTCTTCCCCATCTGATAGTGCTTCTTATAAATATCTTTTAGACTCTTTTGCAACACTTTTCTTAAAACTATTTCAAAACATATTCAAATACATTTGTAGCATTTTTTTTAACTTTCACATTTCTTAAAAAAAAAAAAAGCAAACAAAAGAAACAAACCAAAACAACAAAAAAAATGTAATTGGAGTTGATACAGGGTTAATATAGCGCTCTTTGTTTAGTCCTTCAGTTGTTGTTGAAACTTCCGTCTATCCAGGTTGTGGCACATAGTGGCATTATTGGCACATTGTTCAGAAATACAGTTCGTCTTCCACCCAAAGCAGCTCCTTGGGTTCCTCTGTCAAATGTTCAAATGTTTTCCTTGAGACATCCGTGACGTCCGCAGTCTTGTTCCATACATCCTGTAAATATATCTATATATATTCTATATCTAAATGACTGTAGGTTCCTGGAAATATGGAGTGGCAGCATTGTGGCTGCTCTGCTTGTCATCTCTAGAAAAATAAATATCTTCACCAGTGTCCAAAGAGTGATCACACTATTTTACAAAAGAAGCTGTTTTGTGTGTTTCTTGTTTCCAACTGGGTCCTGTGGAAATGCAGAGAACAAAACCCCAGTTACTCCTCATGTTGAGCGCAGAATAATAAAATGACAGGAAGTGTAAAGCTACGTGACTTAGCTCTTATTTGTTGGTGTTAAAAACATGCAATCCAGTAGCTTTTGTAAAAACATCAGAAAGGGCAATGCTGTATTAAAAAGCAGGGCCTATTGTAACATACACTTAAGCCTCAGAAATACATTGGGTTTGCAGAGATAATAAGGGATCTTATATCCTTTAAGACTGCAGCACAGGGAGCATGCTGTGGGAAGCTGGGCTGACTGAGACTAATGTGTGTCCAGACAACGCAGAGGCCCTGTCCTCTCACTACGTTACCTGCAGGCAATCTATTCCTTTTAAAATCTGGGTCAATAGCAAACGCTACACTTCCCCCCGGGCTTCCAGCAACACTGTGGGGCCGGAGCATGTGTTTAACGTTCACGCTTTGAATTTCAAATGCCCGGCCGCGCCGGCATATATTAGCCATGCATAAAAATTTGTCACAAGTCAAGTGAAAGTGCCCCCTTTACTCCTCGAAATGTTCAAAACAATACGCTTTTGGTGTAAGAATGAGGGTGGCACCATAAATATTAATGAAAGAGTTTCAGATATGAACAGAGAAATAATTAACTTTGACCATACGTTTCTTTTTTTCGACTGATATATACATAATTAGTCTCTTATCTTGACTAGACTTGTGATACGGCACTGAACTGGGTTTCTAAACCTCTTTTCATAACAGCGCAGAAGATGGAAAAGAGCATAATCATGTCACAAATAACAAACATATGCCAAGTTCCCCTCTATTCCCAAAGTGGGGCAGCATCACCACGGGGATCGAGGTGGCTAAGGCTCAGTCGATGATTTGCAGGGGGACAAAGTGGCACAGTACCCACCAGAGCGTGAATTCAGGAAGTCTCTTCCACCCACAGAACATGAACAAGGCCTTCAGCTCGTCAACAAGAGATCTCGAACCACTTCTCTGACACAAAGGCCACAGGAATCAGTTGTCTTTCAGTGGGGGAGGGCCTGGTGGGGAGGATGCAAATGCAAGACGTTAGGACACCGAGTCAACTCATATTGACGGATATGATGCAGCCAGATTGATTACATGTTTAAACTGTATACAGTCACTACACATTAGCTGTCTGTAATAACCCTGAATTGATTGTGAAGTGACATTATTGCTGCCCCGGGACATTTTTCCTCACAACACAAACATTTTTTTTTTCAATAGACTTCATACAGACTGTCCTCCAAGGCCTAATTATGTCCCCAGTAAGCCTTCTGGACCACACTGTACCATTGTCCCTGACAAACACAAGCAGGGAGACAGAGGCCTCCACTTGTCGGTGAAAAAAAAATCTTTGCTTCATTAGCGATGCTGCTGCTGAACCTGACAAAGATAAGCAGTGAAAATGTGAATGTCCCTCCATAACTTTAACTAAATAAATGCAGACGCTGGATTATTTACAACAGATAAATGATCTTCTCCTCTCTGCCAACATAATGAATCTGTTACAGGGTTTGGATCCAGTGAGTAAGTGTGACCATCTTAGCCGGCCATGTAGCTGAGATGACTGGTGGCTTAATCGGACAGTGAACACTGCCAATACTCAATATGTATGTCAGTGTATGTTGAAATACTTTGAAGGGTGTGATGTCTGTGTCAAGCACACACCTGTCAGTTTGCATCAGGGACACACCCACAGAGAGGATCAATTCAAGCTGAAATGACTCAGATATTTAGTGGATGTAAACTGATATCACAACTTCTGAGTGGCGAGTCAAAGCCTGTGTACACCTGTGTGACATTTAAAATGCTGTCAGAGGGAGATGGCACTGTACAAACGTCCCCTTGCACTGCATCTATCAATCAACTGATCACACAGCAATAAAAATAAGTGGAACATGTTTTTAGCGTGTAGCTCGGTGCAGCGTTCGGCCGGCCCTGAGGCAGATGGATGAACAACAGACACAAAAGGCAACCAATTTATGTGTGGATCACCTCAAACAAACGTCTGATTGAAGCTGATTGTGTCTCCGAGCAACAACACAGGAAGCCGGGAGAAAAAAATGTGAGGATCCACGATTGTCATTTTAATTCTCATCTCTGAATCAAATCAGCGGTTTGTTATTATACTTTATAATTTCATGTGCATGTTATTAAAATCTCTACATTCTCCGTTGCTGTATGAAAACAGACATTGATTTTAATTCAAATTGATCTAGGTCTGCGTGGGTTTCATTATATTGAAGACATTAAACTCCAATAACTAATGTGTGTGTGAATCCACCTCCAAATAATCAGCTCTGAAGCAGCGTACCTGTTTCCATTGTAAGAAGTCTTGTAGACAGGCGTCTGCTGGATCATCTCATCGGTGTAGATGGGCACGGCAGTCCGGACGCACTCATGTGAGCACTGCAGACTGTCATTGTAGGCAGTGAATATGTCCACCTTGCTGGGCACCCGGGCCGGGGTGAAGTCTGTCAGGTTTTGGCAGCTTTCTTCTTGCTGGTGGATCTTTCGCTGATGGCTATTGTGGCGACCATTTCCAGACTGCGCACAGCTACAAAAACACGCACCAAAGACAAGAAACAAACATAAAATCATACCTTGTACCTTTGGACTACCTATTAGCATATATGAAAAAGAGAGAGTGAAATCCTGCAGCTACAGTGTTAGGAGTTAAAGTAAAGGAATCTTTCCTACCAGTTTTTAAGGACGAGTGTTGTGATCAAGGCTGCGATAACCATAATGAGAGACACAGTGATTGTGATTATCTGGTGAACTGCCAAACCTGCAAAAAGACAGAAATAAACACAACAACAGAGAATTGCAATTATTCATAGAGGAAATGGCTGAGCTCCTGGTGTTCACAGCACAGAGCCGTGCACCTCACTTCTCTCTTTCTGCACCGCACAAACATTTGCTCTCCAAAATTCCTGCTCCTCAGTAACTATTAATGACAATGTCATCCACCACTATTCATGATTTAGGACTGAACATGAATTATTCCATTACAGTGCAGTCAACTGTGATGGATAAATAGGTCCAAGTATTTACTGTGCAAAATGTCTTATTTTATCATGTTTTTAATAACTTGTGTCATTAGAAGAACAAAACACACCAACCATTTTTTTTTTAACATTAGCTCCACACACATTACTGCTACTGGTACACTTGTACCTGTACTTACCTCAAAGAGTCTCTGTAGATTTTGCCCCAGGGCTTTTATTTAAACATTAAATGAGAGCAATTTTTTGATAGGGTATATCAAATGAAATATTTGATCAAAAGGTGATCTTGATAGGCAACCTGAGCACTTTGAAAAAGGAAGGCATGCTAAGGCACGAATAAGAAAACACACAGGAAGTGTTACACTGTACATATTATTCTGAATGGTTTCAAAGATACATTTCTTTGAGTGTCAACGTTTTTTTGTTTACAGTTTTCTTTAAGCTCTGTTTGTAATATATCAGTAATATTTGCTCTTTTTGGTCTTACGTGCTTCACTATTTTCTCTTGGTAGCAAGTTGCTTATTGTATCTGTCTCCTGTTTTGTGTTTGGTGGGAGGCATACAATAGTTTGAGTGCTGTGTGTGAAAATGGGGTTGATAATTATGACGTCTGTGGGCCTTGTCACATCATACACCACACCGTAAACCATTAAAATAAGGCTCAGGAACAATAGGCAGTCAGTGTTTCTGTGGTAACCCAGCTCTCTGCCACTAAACCAACTACCTGAAACCACAGTAAACATGTGACAGTGCAGATCCACAGGTCGCAAGCTAAAATCCACCAACTGGTATGACACACTGGGCTGTCTCAGATCTGCTTGTGCTTGTCTTCTTGCTCTTAGAAATTCAGTATTGGAAGGAAAAAATAGATCCAATTATGGTGCTATCAAAAGCAGCAGAGCCACTGGTTGAGAAAATAACAACTCATACAGACTGAACCCTCATTCATTCATAAATAGAAAAGAGAGAATAGAAAAGTCTAAGAATTGGTACATTCCACTGCTTGTTATTATTTGACTCAAGAGGGATTTACAAAACCCACCGACCTCTGTATAATCACAAATCAAACCAATGAAAACCATATAATGGCAATTTCACACCCTTCACTGACACCTCGCAGGTCTCTGGTAACAGAAAGGTTTGTATTACTAAGCACAAGTGTAAAGCATTTAAATACTGACTGTTATGTAAAGGAGAAACTGTTCAGGCATATGCAGCATATCTTAACCAGCTCGCAGGTATGAATGTTTCCCAAAATTCCTCCACTTGTCCCCTTTGTTTTGTATGACTAAAGCATTGTTTTTATTTATACTCTTAAGACTCCCGTGTGTGTTGATCCCTTACTTTTGCCAGAGGACAGTAATCCACAAACAAAACTGTGCAGTACATGTCTAAAGTGTGGATTAGTGCAAGCCTATTGCTCTGTACTGTAAGGTTAGTGTGTGTATGTGTGTGGGTGAGTGATAGAGCATGAGAGCGACTGGGACACAATGACACACTGCAGCAGGTGACATGCTGCAGGAGGACGAAAAAAAGAAAAAGAAAAGCCGTGATGATGAAAATGCCCACGTGGGCCTTATACATCTCACCTCTCCATCAGCCAGCTGCCGAGCTGCTGATCCAAGCCAATTTGTCTTCGGGAAAACGCTCAAAAGGAAGTGCTGCTCGGTCATTTTGGAAAAGCACACAACCTCTCCTCTGCTTTCCTTCTGCCTGCACAGCCTCCTCTTAGATAATAAACTTCTGTGGGCAGGATGATGCAAAAGGCTGTCCGGGTCAACCTTGGATTAATGATATCTCCGGCTGGCTCAGGGAAGCCTTACCTTCTCAGTGCAATCACAGTCCCTCGCCATGGCAAAGGCACATTAACTTATCTAGCGACTCATTTGCATTTCCCTCATATCCCCTCTCTATCCTCCACCTCCCTCCCCGTCCGTCTCCGGCTGACGTTGACGCTGTTAACTTAAAAGTGTTCAGTTATAAATTAACATCTGTCCGAGTTCAGACATAATAGATCTCGCCCCTGACCTTGATCAATAGCTGTGCTGTCTATGGAGAATTGTTCCATTTTACATTGATGTCAGATTGAAAGTGAGGACTCTTCAGTCGGTAGATTTCAAATCAAAAGCTGCACTTGGTAAACTTGATCTGTCAAAGCATAAGTGAACAAATCGCATTACGCAGCTGAATTAGGTTGCGCTCTATCCTAACCTCCAGTGGACACCCCTCCGCCCGGGGAAACCAGTGAAGCTTAAATTACTAATTACAAACTGCCACTGATTGATGAATGCGATGACTGTTAACACAACACACATGTTTAGCACCGTCTGTCAGTCGCTAGCTTTATATGCGACGGATCTGATTGGCTCAGGCGGTAAACACGAGCTGTGTGTGGTTTACAGATGCAGAGTTACATATTTTCAGGGTATTTAAGTCAAAACATTCATTAAGAGTTATTTCAGGCTGCCATTTGCCACAATATGCATGCTTTCCTCGTACGGCGCTTTAATGAAACAAATGAACCCAAGAACATGGGGTCCAGCAACACAAACACGATGTTAAGTCTATTATAACCTAATTTTCAGGACAGTACGTCTAAGGGTGCAGGGATAATAGAGTAGATAATGACACGGGTGACAAATCTGAGTGCAGAGGCCAGTTCTATTTTCATCCACAACTGCCAGTTGGAGGGAGGAAAATTTGGCCTGGCTATCTAAAACTCATTGTGTCCTGGCAGTCGGGTTGAAAAATCACCTTTGGCAGTCACCTTGCTTCAGAGATACCCGGATAGGTTTTGTTTGGTCAAATCACTGCCAAACAAAGAGAGGGCGAGAGGGAGAGCGATAGATAGTGAGAGAAAGGCAAAAAAAAAAAAAAAAAAAGGGGCATAACGTGATACAGAGAGGAGGGGACAGCTAGCTTGTGACCTCTGTGGCAGCAGGATTTTGAGCCCCCATCGACGCTCGCAGCAAGGAATAAATGAGATTTTTCGCCTCCTTGGCCATGACAGTTTGATGAACATGTCAACAAAAAGCATCGCGGTTAAATGAAATTTCCCCTTGCCACCTACTTTTAATAAAGGAGCCCCAGCTTAGATGCAAAAACTCAGTGGGGAGTCAATAAATGTGCCTTGCAGGTAATGCCTTGTTTTTACTACAGCACATCCTCACTACAGTTTTTTTACCACTGTCACATCACATTATCTCAGTATTTTCTGGCTGAATGCATTGAAGACATGTGTTATTGATCTGGTGATATAATGTTTGCCTCAGTACAGCAAAAGGTCAACATGAGGGATGAAAATACAGCCTGCCTTAGAGGACACTATAAATTATAAATATTTAAATTTATAATTTGTTGTAAAGCAAGACCAAGCAACAGATTAAATAAAATGTGTAATGCCAGAGGTGTTGCTTGGAGTGACGAAGCCAACGAATTATAATTCCAAAGCTCTGCACATGTTTTTATCGAATTGTTACCTCCAATAGAGAGGTTATGTTTTCGCCTTTGCTTGGTTGATGCTACAGAAAGCACAGGATAAAAACTTATGAACTAATCTTAATTCATTTTTGTGGTGAGAGAGGTTGAGCTATTAAAATTTGGATAAGATTAAAGGATGGGATCCTGCCTGAAAAAAATAGTGGAAGGTCCCTGTATGTTAAAATGGGTGAGTCTTTAGCCAAACTGTAGGGATGTTTCACTCTCAACTCTCATTCATCCCACCTGCTCAGCACCAAACAGCACATTCATACCCCTTTTCCACCATGAAGGACCAGCTGATAGTTTGGTACTGGTTCAAATGCTGTTCCTCCTGAACACTGGTTCGTTCAATCATTGTGTCACCGTAAAACGTCAGTACGTCACTGCATATGTCGCCGTTTTAGTCTTTTTCAAGCAACCACTGCTGCTGTGTCCCTGCTCTTTCTTCTGGCCCCTGTAGTTTTTATTGGGTTTTAACAGTTTATTCAGGAGCTGGTCGAGGCTCCGCTCATATTCAGCTGCAGCCACCTCCCGCTGAATCCTCTTGAAGACCAGTTTGGTCCGAGATGCTCCCACTTTCTAACTTTCCCTGGACTTCAGTAGAAGACCACAGTGCCAGGAAGCTCCGGGTCTCCTTCTCAGACCATTGCTGCTTTATTTCAGCGTCCATATTTAGCTGATTTCACTACTCTACTACACTACTCACTAGCTGATGTTTTAAAAATGGCGGTTCTGTGTTTATATTGTTGCTCATTGGTCACAATAAACCCGCCCCCAGCCACTGATGTACTCGGTGCTTAGCTCTGGCCCAGCAAAGACTTGGTGCTTGCTAAGCATCAGTTTTTAGTACCTGGTGGAAAGGGGGTAAAAGTTAGCAAAAAACTGGTGAACATTAGCTAAAGATAGTTGGCTGACACCACAACAGGGCTAAAATGAGAGTGAATACTGGGCTTGAACTGAACATTTTACGAACATGTTTGTCAATACAACACTACGGGGTATTCAGCTTGTTCTGCTGCCCCCAACTGGTAAAAAAAAATAAAAATACTGCTGCTTTAAGCTAAAGTAGCATGGCTTTAGTCCGAAAATTAGTATTCACAAGTCGACACATTTGATAACCCATGAAGTGGTTACAATTACAATGGGTTTGGCTAAAAAAAAAAAGTGGTTGCCACTACTGTCTTAAATGAAGATGTTATTTACCAAACAATTACAACTACTGAGCTGAAACCCACAGAACAGCATCTGTAGCTGCTATTTTTATAAAACATGATCCTGAAACACCATTTGGAAAACAAGCCACAGACCTCAGTCTACAGCCTCTGTTTCTGTGATTTAACCTAAAACAGAAAAGCTCTTATTTAAACCCAGAATGCTCGCCATATGTACACAATAGGTCTATTTCTGTCCCATTACATGGTTCCTTAGAAATAATTTGTTGTTAGGAGTATGTGTTTAGGAAGGAAAAGTGATGTTTGCATGATTGGGCCTTTGGAGGTAAGCACAGATGTCACATTAATAATGGCTAAATTTTACAATGATGACTGTTATTACTAAAACCTGTGCTTTTCTTACTGTGCTGTGTCAAAACTGATAAAAAAAAATCCTACACGGATCACTTTCACAGTAAGATAGCTGTAACATTCAGCAGCCAAAGACAATCCAACCTTGGTATGCAAACATTTATATTGCAAATTCTGACCTTGCTGAATCCCTGATTTGTCTATGTGCAGTTTAAATGCTGAATTATGTGACAGCATCTAAACCGCAGGCAGTTTGTCCTCTAAGTGAGAATGCAAATACTGGACAAATGATGAGGAAAATGACTACTTAATTACCGTGTATGTATATATGAGCTAGGGATTGTCTATATGTAACGGGATCAGCCATTCTTTGCAATGAGCCATTACCTACACCCACGCAGTGATTGCTCCTGAAAAATGTGGGAATGGCCCCTCATTTGTAAAGCCTGGTTGTCGCTTATAGAGGTTGAGCCACCTCACTCCCACAAACCACAGAGTGCATCTCTACAGGAATATTCGATACCTGCTAATACGCTGCAGCACCCTCCCTAGATTGTCTCCTTCACAACCGGCTACCTGAGCGGGACAGGTTGGGAGGAGACCTCCGTCACAGGTTGCCTGCTGATAGTTAGGAATTGCCAATTAACACTGGTGTCAAAGTGTCAATCTAGGCTGATTTCCACAGAGTCACAAAGCAATCTAAAACACTTATTGAAGAAGAGGCTGAGAGAGCAGCAGAACGGAGAGAGAGGGGGGAAAGTTTGAGAGGTAGAGATCAGAAACAATTACTCTACATGCCTTTTTCACTCAATGTCAAAGGCATTGCTGCATAATTCAGTCAAGCTGGACGGCAAATGCTACAATGGCCAGAAAGTGAGGGGGGGAGTCAGAGTGTATTGGTTCAATGATGGCCCCCCTTATCTAGTGTATCTGTCTGTATTAGAAACAGCAGGGAACACACAGGAGCTCATCCTGCAACAGACAAATGAAAATCACTGCGATTTCCAGGTCGGTGTAAAGTGGCACTGCCACTAAGGCAGCTTCCAACAGGCTTCCTGAAATCTGTTTACTGTCATGTTGGTGACAGGAGGCTTTTTTGTAACAAACAAAAGCACAGCTGTATTGCTTAGCAGGTGAATGGTCTCTGAAACACGCTGTGCCCCTGCAATGTTTCAGAGTCCAACTCTGTCTGTGCCTGTCAGGCAACACCAAAAACCAAAAACCAAAATAAATAAAACTGGAATTAGTTTGAAGAACATTAAAATTCTGCCTTGGCCTTTCTGATTGGCACAACAATCTCCTGTATCCAAAATAGTGTCTCAGTCAACATCTGTACTCGTCTTCCTTAAGGCAGATGTGTCAAGCCATGAAGAAAGAGCTGGAGAAACAGAAAGTGAAACAGCATCTGCTCAGTCTTGCCTCTTCATCTCCTCTTGGCTGAGTTTTCTGTAAATCAGGGACAGGGGGTTTGACTCTGCACGCCTGTCACCAGGCATCAGCATTTAAGTCCAGATTTAACGCTTGAGAAAAGGAGATTCATTTTTACCCACTTTATTGAGAGTCAATACAGAGAGTAATGGCAATTTTATTGGATTGCCATGGTAACTGTTGGGAAAAGTGGTTTTCTCTCTGTCTCTATGTGTGTCTCTCACTGTTGAAGAGGCTGGATTGCACGCCTCTACAGGTCTAGCACAGGTCAAAGTGCTAAAGCACAATGTTCACTGAGCTAGCTCCTTTAAAAATAGATTACTGAGACACTTAACATACATTTTACATGTGCTCACTTTGCTCTACAGTGAATATAGACTTACTTATTTACACCATTCATTTAACCCTTCACTTCCTTGATAATGTGGATTTTTGCCAGATGGATCTATTTAAATAAAGCTCATATCCATTGCTATTTTTTTTTTTTTAAATTTGAAACATTCACTACATATGACTGTTTCAGGACGCCTCAGGACAGATTTCTATGGCTCGTCTCTATCTTTCAGGAACACATTTTGCTTATTATACACAACCCTGCAATGTATAACCTCGCAACCCTCAGATAATCTAACAAGACCCGAGTTATCAGTAGTGGCTTTTGCTGACTGAAGTTTCATCATCTCATATCCACAACAGAGCTGACAGCTCCATCTGCGTGGAGTAGAGGGGGGTTGAAGTTACTAGCGGCGCAAACAACGGGAACAATCAGTGAGCATCTGGAGGCGCCACAGCTCCACCTCCTCCCCCTCTTCCTCCCTCCTCACCTCCTGTATGATGACCAGAGTGCTATGAGAGCGGGATCAACAGGAGCTGCTTCATCCAGGAAAAAAAAAAAAAAAAACCACCCCGTCTAACTAAGATATGCAAGATATCAAGTATGCACACTGATGGCACCTTGTCTCGAAAATGTCACATCAGTTATTAACCACCCAGGCTGTACTGTGCATTGCCGGTGGCCTGCTGTGAGAGAGCGCCTGGTTACAGAAAGACTTAAGTCATTAAATGGTGTGAATGAGAATAGCTCAAAATGGCTAAATAAAGCAGAAAGCATGCAAAGGCTATTTGCTAAAGGCCTTTTAACCGATTAAGGGCAACAATACCGTCCACATCCTGGTGTAGACGTGTCGAATTTTTAACCATAACAGAAAGAGTTGTCCCTTTTGTTGTTCTGCACTATCAATGCCAACAGCGAGTGGGAGTTCAGACACATAGCCTACAGTCAACAAGTGCAACTCAGACAAGCTGTGGCAAGCTGTCATGTACTTTCCCTTTGTCACTATGTAGCTGGTTTCCAACAAAACTAAACTGGTTGGCAAAATGTCATCGTACAAGAAAAAAAAAACAGTACTACTGAACGAGCATTGAACTGGATCCAGTCCCGTGGCAGACACGCAGATATAAAGTTCATGGTTCATTTGTGCACGCCGGCGTAGATACACAGACAATTCTTTAATCGTAGCTGGATTAAAATCAGGTCATACGTACTTATTCATACATACGGATTCAGAGTCACACTCAGGCGTCAAGTCACATGACTTTCCATCTGAATTAGGATCAGGGTTCATCAGATGATCACGGTCATGATACACACATGCCATATGGGGCTGAGGCTATGTACAGTCATGGTTTGCATTTAGTCTGGTTGCCGACAGTATTCATGAGTCATAGTGAATTAGTCCATGAAGCCCATTTATTGCACGGCTGCATTCTCCTACTGTAATCTCACTTACAGAGGGCCGATATAACAATGTATACATTTTATGAGCTGCAGAGTATTTATGTGAAATAAATAAGAATTAGAATGAAGTAAATTTATGTATTGAGGAAACCCAGTGAGGTCATATCCTGTCCATGATGCTGGTGCTAAAAAACAGACTCCACATGTTACGAACCAGAAGAAGGAGGCAGAAAAAACAGATGCATGAACCACACAGATGATAATTTGGTTAGTTTTAGTTAGTGTGGTTAGTTTAGTTATCCAAATCACCATGAAAACAAATTATTACATTTTATCGGATAATTGGATACTGCCTTAAAAAAACACTAAAGCACAGAAAATCCTTATCTCTTTTAACAAATCAATAGTTTGAAATGGATTTTGATGAAAATATACACAGACGTGCATGATAATATCTACAATCTGAGATGATTAACTGGAGATTTGATGTGGATTATGGATTGGCGGAGGATTGTGCTCGCTAGTTAACATAACAAGCATAAAATAACCAAATTTTGGCATCATGTTACTCTTTCTTTCTTTCTTTCTTTTAACTAATAATCTAATTTAATTAAGCATTATTAGGTTTGAGCTGTAAATAATTTATGTATTTTTAATAATTCCAGATAATTTATAGTCCAGGAAGTTGTAAAAATCAGTTGAAAAAAGACTTAAACCATAATGAAGACATGCTACGGGCCGACTGTCTTTCTACATTAGTTCTCTCAAGTTACAATTAGTGGTGATGCTGTGGATGTCAGGGTGGCTGGTTTGCTGCTCCCAGAGGTTTCCTCTGAGCTCAGGTGTTTCTGTGTCAGACGCCGGATGAAAGAAACAAGAGGAAAAAAAAAACAGTGTGAGAAACAGAGCAGCTTACGTGCACACTGATACTCTGATTACTGGGAATAACTAAATACTGTGTACTTACAGTGGTAATTGATAATGTTTGTTGTAAAATTATTTGGCTGCACTGCAACTGATGCTGTAAATTTGTTGTATATTTTTGTCTTCACACTTGGTGTAGATCACTTGTACTTCATGGAGTCGCATGTTTTGAATACAAATCAGAGTGTAGCAGCACTGACATGAAAATAAGTAAATGTTGCATCATCCACCTGAGATAGCTGTCACACTTAACTTGGCACAGGGAGCATCAGCTCAGTGGATGACGAGACTCAACCATGGCAGAAGAACCTCATACAGTACAGTACATATAGCTGTACTAGGTGCCAAATGCACACAATTTACATCTGAACATTCATCACTTTAAGTCTTTGCACGGACGAAGGCAAACATACATAATGCATACGCAGTCTCTGTACCGGTTATGCATTTTTCAGAGTAATACATCTCAATTGTCATGAGATCGTGCGCGGATAAAGCGACACCAGAAAAAAACTCAGACTTTTACCAATAACCCAAAATAGAAGCCGACAAGCCTCTGTTTGAATCTGCCTGGACATTAACCAGACTTGTTTTGTTTGGTCTAGTGAAAAAACAAAACTTTCTCCAATCTGTCAGCAGTGCCAAAGCAGCTTTTTTGTTTTGCTGGCTGATGATGCCAACTTATCGGCCTGTTAAAAGCAAAATCATGCTCGTGGACGATTGCTTCTAAATTTGAGTATGCAACTCTTCAAAATAATAGTTCTCTATGACTCTATTTATTCACTGTCACTTTATGTGTATTGTATGGGTCAGTAGTGATCCAATATCAAAAAACTACTGCAATCAGGAAACACTGATGACTGAAACCCTTGATGAAAACAACTTAAAAATATAAGATCCTAATGAATTAGATTTATGACTCACCCGGTGTACGAGCTTTCTGTCCTTGCACAGTAAAAACAACTGCATCGAGATTTGCATATGAAGCGATCCGAAATGTATCTCCAGGTTATGTAATATGTCTGAGTCGTGTACAATGTCCATGTATCCTCTTTCCTCCGCTGTTTGCAAAACCACTTTCCTTCTGTCCCCCCTTGAGGGACAACGATTTTTTGGATTTACTGAACACATGCTGTATTAATCACAAGACAGAAGCTGCTACATGAGCTCTGAATATCACCTTACTCTGATTAGGATAATCCGTTTAAGGTGTTTGCATGAGTTTTCCCTAATCTCAAATTTGCATGAATCAGACTAGGATTGAACAAATCCATAAACTTTCTCAAAGACAAAGCAGGGGACATAAGAGACAAAGATAAATTTAAGCACGTCTCTTTCTGCGATTGTTTCTCTTCATGAGCCATCTGATGCCATGCTGTCGGTGTAATAATTAGCCTCGGGGCTAATATGAGGCAGACGTGGGTTAATGTGTTGTGAAAGCAAAGGGAAGTTTTCTACAGCAGTTATGCACCAAGGCTTTAGCTTTGAAAAGTGATTCTATTCATCTGCTCTGATGAGACACAGTCTGCTTACTGATACAATAATGTGCACCCAGCTGGAAAAA
>OOFC01010140.1:1593-13013 GCA_900323345.1 Pseudochromis fuscus
GTTGTCCACACACCCACTCCCAAGGTGAAAATCTTTAAAAACCAACCTCCATCTCCAGGCTGCTTCACACAGCCCTCACTACAGCCCGTGTTGACCCTTACTGCATAGATAGGCACACATAAATTACCCTATGTGGACTCATGCAGTCACAGCCCTACTGACAGACAGGCCACAGAGGAGTATGGCACGCCAGGCAGGAGGGGAATCTCCCCCTGAGCAGAGGTCAGTGGCTTTTATCTTTAGTATGTCTGACCTTATTCATCTGAGGGTCTCATGAGAGTAGCCACTAGTAAATATTGAATCATGGGGATCTATTTCTGACTGTTAAAATCAGTGCTGCATATGTGCTGTAACATAATGAATATGAAGTATCAGCATTTACCATATATACTTTGTAAACTCCAAAAGGTTGAAAACTATTCTCATACTCTGGATAACAGCATCAGAAATAGTATCACTGTATATAATGTGGAATATTATATGTATATAATGTAAAGTATGTGGTACTGTACCTGTCTGACCTCTCTCAGACATGTTGGCACTCCTCCATTTAACTCTTCCTCCTGTCTCCTTTCCATTTTTACACACGCCCACTGTCTTTCCAACTGCTTCCTGCTCAGGCCCGAGTTCTGTGGAAAAGGTGGTGTCATCCTCCTTTCTCAGCCGTCGGTTCAGATTTGCCTCGAAGCACAGCGAGACTTCCTGATTTGTGTGACAAACACAAATGCCTTTAAATTCCCAGAGCCCCGGCTCCTTACCAGCCTCATACCTTGTAATGCATTATTCACATCCGCTCTTGAGCCCCCCCCCACCACCACCTTCCCCAACCCTCTTGCATCAGTAGAGGGACAGCCACACACGACTTCCCTGGCAGAAAATCCATACGGCCCTGACGTCTTTGCTTCAAGTGAGCAATTAGTAGAACTGCAAGCTGGATCTATTTTCTCTCATAATTGTAGTTAAAGATGAGGACGTTCTGTAATGATTCTGTTAAATGGAAATGTTCTCTTTTTTTGGGGGGGCAAGGAGACAGTGATGGTGAATCCATGATTTTGGTGATTGTGCCGAGTCAGTTCAGGATGCTCACTCTTAACGACAACAACTACAGACATGTCAGAAGCTCTACACTTTGTTTGTTTTGCACAATAAAAGTTAGTGGCACTTTTCTCCATATTATGATTTTTATCCAACATGCAGCAACATCAGGGAGGAATCTGATCCGTCCCCAACTCGGTGTGCAACACAACAGTAACCCCGACTGTACAGCCAGAGTCATGAAGAACTTTCTTCAGTCACAAAAAAACAAAGAGTCCTGCAACAGATGGTACAGCCTCCACAGAGCCCTGATGTCAACATCATGGAGTCAGCTGGGGATTACAAGAGAAGCAAGAAGACACAGGGACATCCTGAATCCACAGAAGAACTCTGGCAAGTTCTCCAAGATGTTGGAACAACCTAGCTGCCAAGTGTCCTAAAACTGTGTTGGACGTGGACCGAGGGGAACCGGTGCTGCTTTGAAGGCCAACAATGATCACACCAGAAAAAAAAAAAGTTATTTACTATTCTTTTTATGTTTACTGCTCTTTGTATGACATAAATCAATAAATAAAAAAGTGTTGATTACATAATGTTTGAACAGTGTTTTATACAATATCAGGCCACAATGGAGCATATCTGTACCATTGTGCTGTAATATACTGGGACTCCATATTGCTTTTCCATCAAGTTAAAAAAAAAAAAATGCATTGGAGTATATCTGACTCAAACATTTGACCTCTGCCCCGCCCTCCTCAGACACTATTTATAATGATGTTTGAGAAATGTCAGATATCAAGGCGATGGTAACTGTAAACTCCCAACTCTGCTGCCGGATGCTTGACATGCAATCACTATTTCTCGTAAATGTCAACTAGGGTTACAATTAGTTTTATTGCTCTCCTACGACTCCAACGGCCTGAAAAACAGGACACTGCTTTGGATTTTGTGCCTTTTATGTGATCGGGCACGTTGCTGTTCCTGTTGACCGAGTCTGGTTTGTGTACGATTTTGTCAAGAGGGAAAACTTCTCGACGCCACCCCCGTGTCGTGCCAGCACATAAGCAAGCTAAGCACCCCATGCTGCGGCCGTGGCCTTCGCGGTATAACCTGTCTTCCTGCCGACTCACTTCCATGTGCTGACACCCTCCTGCAGCTGAGCACAGGCCCGTCTGCTTCTTAATGGTGAAAAACGAGAGCTGTCATGTCGTAATCGTGTAATAACCGTGCATGGTGTCACTTTCAGCAATTAATGGAGACGCTGTGACTGGGCTGCGTAAATCCTGGCTAAGTCGGCTGCGGCAGGGTACAGCAGTGGAGCAGAGCTGGAGAGGCATACGTTAGGGGGTGTTAGTTTATTTGTCCCTGTTTGCCTGCCTGAGGGGAAAAGGTAAAATTTGCACGTGTCTGTGTAGTTTTAGGTGTTTCAATATGTTTTGATCATCGGAAAAGGAGAAATTGAAAGCGTGTTTCAATGAATGCAAACATCCATGTGTTTGCTCACACGTGTTGAAATGTGGCTGAAAGAAGAAAGAAAGCTGAGCGACAGTGAAATCATTGAGGATTTTTGGCCTTAGTGATGACTCGGAGCATTTTATTGCTGACCTCACTGCCCGAGTAGCTTTGTCACTTTTACGTGGGTGACTGTTATAAATCAACGAAACCATATAAAATGACACTGGGAAAGATATAAGGGTAGACAAGCTGGGAGTCTGAGCTTAGCTTTTATGATTGTCATGAGTGCTTTGTTTGTTTGTTTGGTTATGATTTTGTCTTCCTTTAATTAGTTAGTTTGTTAACGTTACATAAAAACGTATAAACAGTTTGCAGTGAGTTTTATTTTGTCAGATAAGGTATTACTCAAGAAGCAAATGATTCAATTTTATATGAATAGTTCCCAGAAAATCGCAATCTGTATGTTTTAAGAAGTTAGTGTTGCTTTTCTACCACAAGAGGGCAACAGTGCTCTGCATATAGCAAGTGTTTTCTACTTTTACCTGTTAATATAAACATAACCTGGTTTGCACCAGTCCAAATATAAATATCACCACATGTTCAAAAATACAAACAAATCCTGATTCAACTTGTGTGAGATTAGAGGTCCAACTTTCCGATAAAATACATTAGCAATCTTTGAATGTCCACTATCAAGCGTGATGTATTAATGTGACGTATCAAAAGATGTGACCCAGAAAGATACTTTTCAAAGTGGTGTCAAAGTCCATCAGCAGCCATAGTGGTTGAGATTAAAAGTATCCACAGCGTGTCTAAAGAGGGGCTGCAGGAGTGTCTGAGGGAGGGTGTGAGAAGGGGTCAGGGGGGTCCCAACCTGCCCATAAGGCTGCTCTTTATAGAGGCCAGACAGATGAGGTGAGCAGTGCAAGCTGTCACTGAGAGCAGAGTAATGACTACAGCAGTCTGCTCCTGCCAAACCCTTTGATTGTTTTAAATTTGTTTGGGTGTGGGCGGTCTCTGACTTTATGAGGTGTTGGGATAGCATTGAGTTTACGTGTGTGTGTGCAAGTGAGCAGATTTCTGTGTGTCCGTGTGGATCTGTAGATACACTTCACCCTCTGTGAAGAGATGTTGATTTATTTTTCACTCAGTATATGATTTCACTAGAAAAACACACAACATATGCCTATTCTCTGTAAACACAATCAGATATCCTCATCTGGAGTTGGGAGGATGGATCAGATTGTCATGAGTGTGATGTTTTTTAACCAAAATCAGTCCATGCAAAGATAGAGGGGCATTTTTATCATCATACACTGGTCTCAAAAGACTGGGGTTTGGTTGGAAAGTGGACAAAATTAGAATTTTATTAGAGGAATCTTTCTCTCCCCGTCTCTGTATAACACACACACTCACGCAGGCATATGCCATATCTCTCTATGGCCTACGTTATACCCTTCTTGAGACTTATCACAATTTCTCTTTCTTCTCTTGGCCCATCAGTTTACTTACAAAATAGATTTTGTCAGTGTTATTGATGTATAATGCATTGGCACCAGTGAGCTTATTTTCACTTTAATAATACTGAAAACTTTTTTAATATTAAGTGATTTTGCATAGATCTTGGTGACAGAATGAAAGCGGTACGGAGATGATCAAACAGCCGCTTGTTTCAGGTCACGTCTCCTCTGTCTATCTGTCAAAGCCACTCCGGAGAGGGTTAGGGAATGAGAGAGCACTATGACTGGAGGGAATTTCTCCAAAACAACGCCAAATCACTCAGTTTTCCTGCTCCTCCCCATCCACCGTGGAGATGTGTCAGAATCCAACGTCTGTCACAGTATCCCAAGGCGGCCTCTAGATCCAACAGCGAACTGGCGCCTCTTGTCTTGTCACCTGTTATCTTTACCATGTCTTGGAGTTCTGCGTCGAATCACTCACAGCTTTCTTAAAAAATGCAGAGTGGGAGTTTTACAACGTGGAGCGTGCCGTGGCATCTATTCAGGTCTATTACGGCTGATGACCCATAATAGCTGGAAACAAGATAAATAGGAATAAGTCACTCAGAAATCATCCTTTTTTATAATCCAGCCAAGATGATGGTTCAGAACGTGTGTATTTGATTTACCACTGGATACGAACCAACTGCTGCAATGATCGAAAGCAGCGATATCTCAAAGAAATGATGTTCATGTGCAACTAATTTGCAGCATACAGTGTCAGTGCAGAAAGTAGTGTGATGTTTGCATAGCACATAAACGTAAAAGAGAGGTGATCAGGTAAGTAGAGGGATGCATTTCGCTTTAACACTACACAACTGTATTTGTATGATCTCATAGAGTTTGTGTTGTTACTAAGTATTAGAATAAGTTTTTACAAATATCTTAACACTTTAGTTGTCTCAAAATATTGTAAGAAATAGTTTTAGATAAACTTCCACACTGAGCATTTGCAGGTACGTTGAAACTGATTATGTCTCAGGTTGTAGACATTAGGATCCTGCATGTTTGTAGATTTTCAACAAAATCCCTTAAGATGTGACAAATTTTACCCAAAGAGCTGAAACATTTCACTGGAGTCAGTTTACACTTACCACTTCCTTCTACTTTATTTTTCTCTCCAGCTCATAGAAGTAAAACATTCATCCATTATATGTAATGGGGATGTTGTGGGACTTCTGGATTTGTTTCACAGGATCCCCACCACTGATCTTCCCCAAAATCATAGAGATGTGTTTAGTAGTTTTTTACAGGATGTTGCAAACAAACAGACAAACAAGCAAAAACATGTCCTCTGAAATGAAAAATTTATGCTATGTTTGTTTTTTTTCTTTTCTTGACCTTGCTAAATGTTTGACTTTTTCCACAGATTACTCACTAACTCAGTGTATTTACCCCAAAGTGCTGGACTTGCAGGGTTGCTCTATGTGATTTTAGCGCTGAATGTATCATTGCATTCATTGTTAATGTTAAAAATATCAATAAGTGCAAGGTTAACAACATTAAAAGTTACAAGTTCAGGAAGTTTCACCCAGGTTGTTGCCCCAACACATTTGTTGTGGAGGTGAACAGCCTGGGTGCTGTCACATCTTTGTCTGAGGAGTTTGTGCCCGACTCCCCCATGCAGCTTCCTGTTTCGGCGTCCCCTCTGACAGGCAGATTACATTCGCTGTACAAAATCGTTGTAGGTACAAGCATACAGTATGTACTTTGGATTAATAGGGAGTGATATATGTGTAAAGAGTAGTGTACTCCCTAAACCCTGAGAAGTCCTGTGGTGAGTGCATGGTGCTCAAGGTAAGGATTAGCAGAGAGCTTGTGGCAACATAACATCTCCTACAGGTGTTATGTAGCTGAGCTGTGTGTGTGTGTGTGTGTGTGTGTGTGTTGCTTTGTGACATTTAAGTATTATAAATTACTCTAAATAGCAATAATGATGAAATAATATCCTATTTAAATGTTTATATACGATTAAAATATTTTAAATGTGTGTGTGTGTGGGTGGATGTTTTGCATGCGTCTGTGGCTCTCTGTCAGACTGTCAGCATTTGTTTTCGGAGTTTTACACAATGTCACATTCCTAAAGTTGTCATATTGAGTCCACTGAGGTACTCAGTGAAAAACCCACAGGCATACCAGTGAGCTTAGACACACCACAAATATCCACCCTGAGATATGACACAGCCCCAAAGTCGGGAAATAAAATGTCGACTGAGTGATACGATTGTTTCTTTGTTTGCTTCTTTGTTTCCTTTGTTTTTCTTTCTTTCTTGCTTACTTGCTTTCTTTTTTCCCCCCCTACCTCCCTCTTTCAGTGTTCCTGCAGATTCCCCTGCTGTCGGCTCTCGTCACATTCCCCAATCTGTTAGCCTTCTGATACCGGGGCCAGACTTGAAAGGAAGTCTTAAGGACGAGAGCTTATACACTGTGCCAGATTTTGTTAAATAACTACGAGATGTTGGTGCCAATTCATCGGTAATTGTCCCTTCTGGCACAGTCTGTTGAAAGTCCTGGAGAAGCCTAAGCTCAAGATCACTGCAAGTGTTAATCTTCTTATACTTAAGGTATCAGGTTTTCTTTTGATGTCGCTAAACATGTTGACTCCTATCTCAGCGCAGAAGGCAATCCAGACATAGCTATGAGCGAGATGGGGGTTTGTCTGCGTCTTCTTCCAAGAATCTCATGGTTTGTGTGTTTCCTCTCCTACTTTTCATTATGGGGCTAATATAAAGCACCAACAAAATGAGCGGTAAAAAAAAAAAAGAAACAGGAAGAAAGGGATTGATTCTGTGCTAATTGTCCTTTCCTTTGCGCAATTTGGCTTTGCTCTTGTTTGGTGTAAAATGGCCTGATTTATTTTTAATGAGGCAAAATCCTATTTCTCAGACTAGTCGGTATAATAGCCCAAGGTTATTTCTGAGAGCAGCTTCGTCAGTGGGCTCCTTTCAAGATCAACAGAAAAGACACTTGTCTGAAAGTATAAATGATTTAGTGTCTAATTAATTTTTTTGACCCCCGGGCGTACTGTATGCATTATACCTTGGTAATAGAAGTGTGTGCATACACATAGCTGCGGTGATGACCACACAGATCCCTGTGCTGGGGAATCTGCCCCAGGGAGTCAGGTGGACAAGTCCATGGGAAGGTGCACCCTCTTGGGGCCCACACAGTCTTTTGGCACGCCGGGCCCCCCTCAGGTGCTCAGGTGAGCTTCGGTGATCAATCACTGATGCGTTTTGTCAGACGAGATTCTCCTATCAGCCAGCCAGCCAGCCAGTCAGTCAGTCAGGCAGGGCCTCAGGTGGTGGGTGATAGTGCAGAGGCTGTGGGATCAGGGCGAGCTCCCACATGCACAACCACACTGATCCCACACACAGGTGGAGATTTGTCATGGGCTGGTAGGAGCTCATCTCTGATTGAATACGCTCTTTGAATGTGACGTACACACGTGCAAACACTACATCCATGTGCACTTGTGTGTATTTGTGGGTCTTTACATGAGCTATGGCTGCAGTTGTGTGTGTGTGTCAGACACAAACATGGTTGCAAACATATGGACATTTCTGTCTGCATATGACTTTTAGATAAAAACGCCCAGACACAAATTCTTCTTTTCCTTCCCAACTCTGCAATCAAAAACAAATGTACGTCTGCCTGGAGGGACTCTTTAACATGCGTCCTGGAAGATTTATGACAGAGTTTAGAACTTAATTGTGCAGGTTTGTTATTGGAAAAAGAGACAGGTGGGGACCGAGCAGAGACATGTTTTATCAATTTGCCGGTGTGTCTTTCAATGTATTTTAAGGTATTGCTGTAATACAACCTGTGTTTTACTTTAATTCCACTTTTGATTTAGAGGTGTCTGTCTGTGAAGTGAATGCTCTCACTGTAACGACTGGCTGGGAGGGGAAAGTGGCTGGAGGTGATTGGGTGTTACTGGGGTGAACACCGTGTCAGAGACGTGTCATCAAGCACGGTCAAGAAGTTCATCAGAAGAGGAAAAGGTGGAGTGTGAGACTGTAATGAGCTTCCACACACTGGAAAACCACTATGTCATCTCCTTTTTGTTTGTTTTATCAAAGATCTGTAATCTTTGGGTTTGAATATTACGTTAAACCTTGACAACATAATAACATTTGCTGCATCCAGATTACATACACGTGAAAGATTCTGTGCGGCATTCAGTCCACATGTGGAGATCCTGATACTCAAAGCCAGTCTTAGGCCAAACGGAGCTGGACAAAACCCATTACAGAGCTCAAATGACGCTTGGTGGGTAGACTGGCATCAGTCAAACCCACAGGCTGCCCCGGGGTCACAGCAAAGCTGGCACTTAGAGTTTTAACACACAGACAGCACACACATTATCCAGCTAATGACGGAATTACAGCACTGACTCACCATGTAGCTACATGTAAGCGATGGGAGGACGGCAATAGATTATCGTCTGAGAAAAGAGGCACTTTCCCAGGAAAAGCAGCTGTCAGTGAGAAAGAGGGAGCGAGACAGAAAGAAAGGTGGAGATGGACATAAACTCCCAAGAATGGAGGTTTAAGATGATTGTAATTATGACTCTCTATAAAACACTCAATACTGTCATTATCATTGAGTCATATGTCCATGCAAGAGAAAGGGGTGTTTAAAGGGATGTGTCATCGGTGTCTGAGGTCGAGATGGGCAGGGGAGGTTTACACTGGAAAGGAGTAAGATACACACACTATCCTTTAAAATCGGGACAGTCAATAAACAAGTATAACATATCCAAGAGGATGTAATGGATTATGGTAACTGCGTGTGTGTGTGTGTGTGTGTGTGTGTGTGTGTGTGTGTGGGTAGGTTTGCCATTTCTTGTTTTCATTTGTAACAAACTGTTCCTCATATGAACACATGTGGATGCGTTTAAATGTTTATGTGCTTGTATGAATGTGTGCTCATGATATGGGTGGATATGTGTGTGTGTGTGTGTGTGTGTGGAGAGCCCGAAGTGTCTGCGCCTTAATACCGAGAAGCTGTAAGTGCGAGTGCAGCGACTGTAGGCCCCTGTGTTGTGGTGACTTAGTATAAACGCTGCGGTCTCCCTGTTTTCTTACTTTGGTTTCAGAGTTGAACGTTTGAAAAGTTCATATTTTCAATGGCAACTCTGACGGAACCATAAATTCACAGGGTGCTGTATTTTTATCCTCTTTGCAATAATGAAAGTTCCAGAGGACAAAACAGTCCCAGCGAGGGTGGGGTGGGTTGTGAGAAAGCGGTGCAGGGGCTGGAGGGCGGGGGTAGATTGTGGTTTTGGGAACATAAGAGGAGGGTGCAACTGTACTGGACTTGTAGCCATTTGGGAAAAAACGACTGTGAGAAGTGCTCCTCGTCCTGTGTTCAAAAAAACAGAAGAGAGAGGGAGAGAGCCTTTTAGCAAACAGTGTCTGCCGGCTTTTCCAAGTGAAATCCAATCGAGCTGGGTCTGAATATTCTCAAGCAAAAATGGCTCCAAGTTCAATTACACATTACAAGCCGCATGACAGTTTCCATTGTGCAATACTCAATCTAACAAGACTGCGCTAAATCGTCCAGGCACCCCTGTTCACACTGGAGTCAGTGTGCCGAGACAGGAGGGAAGGGCCCTCTACAAGAGGCCCTCTTAACTACTCTATTATGGTAACACATACCTGTAGAGAAGCAGACACCTGAGACCCGGAGCCAAGCAGCTAGAGGCGACTAGCTAACACTGCTTCCCTCTGGTTGCACCCTCCTGTACTTGACTGTTGTCAAACTGTTATGGTTCTAATGCTTTTGTGTTGATTGTGGGAGTCGGAGTCAGGAGGAGATTATCTGCTGGCCCTCTCGCCTTGGGCTCAGCTCTTGTAATGAATACAAAAAAAAAGCCTCTCCTTTAATCTCTGCTTAGAGGACAAAGTTTCACTGTACTGTACGCAAAGTGATACAATGCGTGATAAATATAATTTAATCATCACTGACCCCTTCACAGGCTATTCAAGCTACTTTGCTCGGGATGTTCCAGGGTGTAATTCACAGCTCATCCATGTAACCTCCTTTCCCTTTGGTGGCGGAGAGAGGGGAAGGAGAAGCCCCCTTTTCGCAGTTAGATGCTTGTGGTGGTGGTGGTGGTGGGAATGCTGGAACCAACCCTGTTAAAACTCAAAAACATTCCCTCTTCAAACCACCATGACTGAGTAGATTAGGCCCCCATCCGCTGGAAAACAGTCTTATTTCCTGAAGATATTTGGGGCGTTTAATTCAGAAACAATGCCGGCTGGTGCGCTGAGCCCCTTTATTGCATGGCTTTTTTTATTACCATCCTAAAAGTTATTCAAAAAAAATAAAAAAAAGTAAATGAGCGGTTCAGTGAAACGTGTTCAGATGCACACCAAATACATTGGTGTCAGGCTTAATTATTCCCCCAGATGAGTCTTTTCTTGTGTCTACACCCATTAAAGTCAAGGGAATAGAATCAGAGAAACACACGTTCCTGTGTACCCGCTATAGTCTTTGTAGAAGCCGTGTCATTGATGACACACGGCTATATACATATTTCATTGGGACATGCATATTTTACACTGTAATCTATGGCACACCACTGCTTTGTTCGCAGTATGTGGAGAGGTTTGAAGAGTAGGAGGCTTTTCTTTGTGTGGGTCGTGTTGTATCAGTGGGAGAAAAATAAGGAAAATCTAAATGTGCTCTGACAGTCAGAATCATTTCTGTGCTGCTTTGAAGCCTTTGATAATCACACAGGAGTCTGCAGGAGGAAAGAGAAGTGATATTGTGTGCACATCCTTGGATTGTTGTTCCACTCGTCCAATGTTAATAACTAGTGACTGATTATCAAACAATCCTGAATAAATAATCAATTTACAGTTGTAATATTAATTTATAGCCTCTTCTAATAGTTGCATGCTATATTTACTGGAACATTTCTGCGAGGCGATTTACCGTCAGCGCACGTGCAAATTTGGGCAGAAGTGAAAAGGCATGCCCAGAAAGCACTTACTCACAACCCCAGCACAAAGTTAGAGGCTGCGGCAGACTATACAGGAGCTGAGCGAAGCCAAATGTGCTTGTGCAGCAAACATGATTGCATGTGGTAATTTCCTGTGCTCTCTCTCTCCGTGTGCATGGCGTTGTGGTTGAAGGAGTGATTATACTGTGCCAGAGAAATGCTAATGTATGTGTTCACAAGAGACATAACATCCAGACACAATTAAAAGCACAAACAAGTGTCAGCCAGTGTTTGTGTTAATAACCGGGTTCGGTGGAGAGGGAGTGAGAGGGTGAAAGATGGAGGGGAGGAGGAGGGAGAGATGGGAGTGTGGTCACAAACACGTGTAGCCTGCACTCAATGGAGGAAAGAATGGCAGCACTTATAAGTGGAATCCACAAGGAGGGGAGGATGGAGGGAGGGAGGGGGCTGTGTGG
>OOFC01010143.1:8283-21359 GCA_900323345.1 Pseudochromis fuscus
AAAAAAAAGTGTGTGTGTGTGTGTGTGTGTGTGTGTGTGTGTGTGAAAGAACTCGAGAGAGAGATAGACTTTCTCTCTCTGCTTCTATCAATGATAGTGTTATAATAGGTCCATTAAAATAGCCCTGGTTACTTTACCTCCTCCTCTATATTTAACTGTCCGCCGTCCCGTGGGAGCGAGGAGGTATATGCTATCACATTACACTACGCTACATTACACACATTCATTATGTGCTGAGTAGACACCCCTGGCTCCCAGGAGCACCCATAAGTGGCCATATTATTCTAAATCGCCGGTTTCACACCAAAGGAGTGAAGATGGAGGAGGTGAGGGGAGGAAACAAGGGAGGGAAGGGAGTGGCTGACTCAGGGAAAACAGGTTTGGGACGCGGGTTTAGAGGCAAGGAGGGGACACGCAGCGAGCCGATGTGCAACCTTGAAACCGCACGGAAATATCCAAACATCTCGTTTTTGGTTTTGTAACACTGTTATTTCACTTTGTGACGCCTCCTAAATGGTTAACTGCAGGAAGGTGTGAACACTGTGTTTGTTGTGTTTTTTGTTCTCTGTTTGTCCGACTGCGACACATCACGAAACGAGAGAGAGAAAAAAAAACAAAACTCACTTTTCATTCATTCACTAATCATTTGCCAGTTTCACAGCGATGGACTCTGAGAAGCCCGAGCTTTGTAGAAACACAACAAACATCTTCTCCACGCTGAACTCTCCCTGTTGGCTCGGCATGTGTACGTGTGTGTTTGTGTGTGTGTATATACGCGTAGTGTGTGTGTGTGTGTGTGATTCCTCCTCATTACAGCCACACTAATTACACTCTCATTAATGTAATTAATATTCACTGATCCAGCTCCCACTAGTCACAACATCAAAACACAGCAGCGCAGACTGATTAACACACATACACATGTACACATTGTCCACAGATGAATACTCACAGGAGCTTAATATAGAGAGATCACATGGACAACACAGGGACAGACAAACACAATGTTACCTCCAACTAAACACAACACACACAGACAATGCCTTATACTTTTAATGTCCTTGTAATACTGATTCAGCCATGATGGCTTTAAAGCTCGTGGAGGGATCACTTCACGTCATGTTTAGCTTAGTTATTCTAGTTCGAGCCGTTAGAGTATCAAGGTTTTACAGTAGGAATCAGGAGAAATTTAAATGTGATCTTGCTGGTTTTAAGGTGTTTTTTTTTTTTTTTTTTTTAATGCTTCATTAGCCCAAACTTAAGAGAAGATTTTTCTTAATCCAAAGATCACATTGAATTATTGAAATCAAAATTAATAAAAGATAAAAGCAACACACACCCTCACACAAATGTCAGACACTCACCGCATGGCTCTCAGTGCAATTTTGTACGCCAGTTCAGCGTCGTGAGGTAGGAGAGAGGTGAAGAGATAGCGAGCGAAGGTGTGCATGGGAACACTCTCTCTGTGGACAATCTCTCCAAGGCCAGAGTACGGACCGGCTGTTCAAAAAAAAAAATACAGAAAGTGCTTTAGTGATGGAGAAATCCACTAATAAACAAGTATCTCTCTCGTCAAGTAAGGAATGGGACATTGTCGGAAGTAAGGTAAAAATAGTACATGTTGTGTCATGATTTTCCCATTGCATGCTGGGGGGTGCATTATCTGGTCAATCCTTTCCAGCCAGAAAGAGACAAAGCCACGCGGCATTAAAACAAACTGTGACGTCAAAAACCATATGGTCGTGTGTGCAGACTTGGCCCTCGTGCTCCCTTTCTTCCCTCCCCTTCTTCATGCACTTCCCCTCGTCTCTGGTGGGTTATTTTAAACCCCAACAGGCTTCTAAGCCACAGACCACATCACACAGTGGCGCGCCTGCAGCCTCCAGGGGCCCGCAGAGGCCTCAGAGCCTGGCGCTCTATTAGTTACGGAGCCAGAGGTGGGTGGTCGCGCCGGGGATGAGGCCGGGCTGGGGTTTGGGTGGGGACTGGAGTGGAGTTTGACTGGGCTGGGTCCCTCCAGGATGTGCCACCACCACCACCACCAGCAGCAGCAGCAGCAGCACCACCACCCCCCTCTCCTCATAGCCAAAACCCCATTCTGCTCTAGCTGCAATCCTGTAAACGTACACACCAGCGAGTGTGTGTGTATGTGTGTGTGTGTGTGCTGACACAATACCCCTGGTGTTACTGTGTAAAGAGCTCATTTTGGTCTGGCCCAGGGCAGCTCAGCCTCTATTTGCACCACAAAATGAAAGGATAATAAATAGTGAGACAGAGTCAAATGTGTTTTTCCTGTTTTAGCAAGAATGTGTAGGCTCTCGGTGTGTGGGAGGTAGAGGAAAGACAGGGAGGAGGTGTGTCTACGTATCACTCTGTGTGTGTGTGTGTGTGTGTGTGTGTGTGTCAAGACTGCTGGGAAATGTAGTAAAATAAATGGAAAATGGTTAACAGATTGCAATAATATAACATGTTTCAGCTTTACGAGACAAACAATTGGGTTGTGGAGCTGCCATACAGGACAAGGACAAGGAGCTTGTGGACACTTCAAGGACACTTCAACATGTGTGGACAAGGACTGAACTAGAGCTAACCCTGAGCGTGATGGACAACGAGTCATCCCACCCCATCCACAGTCACCCAAAACGGTTGGAGTACAATCTGTTAAGTCCCTCACCCTCCAGCAGAAACACAGCCTGTTTACGGAAGATTTTGACCAGGGAGTCGTCCAGTTCCACTTCCTGCAGCTTGGCCAATAGCTGCTCTTCGTTGCGACACACCTTTTCTTGAGCGTACAGCCCATCAGGCATCACCCGCTGCTGACCTAGGCCAATCAGAGCCGTCTCCACCGCCAGCGCCACGTACGATTCACCGTCTCCCAGCAATCGCTGCACGGGCATTCGTTGGAGGTCTGCTCGACTTACAACGCTGGAGCAGTCTGTGAGGAAGAGGAAGAGGGGAGAGGCAGACGAGGAGAGGTGAGTTGGCATAAAGTGGTAATGAATGCCTGTGTGATAATTCCCTGAAGTTTTGGACATCGCATGAGTCCGTGTCAGTCGCACAATACAGGTCTGAATCCAATGACCGCCAGGAAAAAAAAAAAGGAGATCAGCGCCTCAGGAACATTCCTCTGTTCGCTGCTCTACCTCAGAGGAGAGGGCTATTTTTGTAAGCAGAGGAGGCAATGAGGGACAGAGCAATCACAGAGCGTAGGAGAGGAGAGTTTCAAAATCATGAGGAGGCACGATAAGATAAGACAAAGAACCTGAAGGTAAAGCTATACTTTAAATACTTAAACGCCGCTTTCTTCGTCTGTATTCCTATTATGGCGCTACGCAGACATGTTGTATAATGCTGTAATTGCAGTAGATCTGTTCCCCATGTACACAGTATGTTATTACACAACATCATCACATGCCAACACATACATATCACTCAGTGCATACACCAAAAATACCGTATGATCTTCGGGAATTTATGTTGGCTCAGAGTTTATTGTTTGAGAGTTATATTTAAGAGCATAATATAGTTTTAATCCAGCATGCCGGTTATTGTAAGCCAGCAGTACCTGAGAGGTCTAAGCAGGTGTTGGAGCCCTCCTCTCCCACTCGCCCCGACTCTGTTAGGGTGCTGAACAAGGTACCAATGGGATCCAGGGGGTGTCCCACCCAGCCCTCCATGTTGGTTATGGAGGTATGGCCTTTATGGAGTAACTCTGAGACACAACAAAGCAGAGAGAGGCGCTGTTATTCACACAACATTTATTTCTCTTTGCTAGCGGCAATTATTCACTCAAGCTTCCAGAAACTGATGATGTAAAAACAAGCTCCACAGCTGGAGGAGTTTCTTCGTATGTGTGTGTGTGTGTGTGAGATCAATTTTTGTTTTTGTTTTTTGATACTGGAGGGTAGATCGAATACATTAAGAACATTCTGTATTTTATGCAAATGATCAGCATCTGTATATTGAAACTAGAGTCAAACTCATATAATTTAAACATACATAAATGTCTGTTTCTGCCCATACAACAGGCTTTAACTGGCTCCTTCTTTGCTCTTTTAGTCCTTAAAGTTGTATGTAAAGTCTATTAAAACCCAGACTGACAAAGCAAACATGATTAAATGATTCAGTGATAGTATCAGTATATGTGTAGACTTATTATTTGTAAAATCATGGTTCATTTTCTTCAGTTTTTTGGACAAAGTGTCAGTTGTTCAATCTGCTTTAACCTTAACACTCGGCCTCCTCAGTCCTGAAAGTAGATGTCCTTTGAGAAATAGTATCATTAAATAATCATTTTGAAAAACATGTCTAGATATTTTATTATGTCAAACAGAAGAATGGTATTTCTTGCTATAATAGGATATTCTACCTGAGACAAATGCAGCTTGGTAAACTTGTGAGAATGGTGCGCTCAGTATTACATCTTCTGAAAACTGAGACACAAACATGAGTAATAAAACCTAGATCCACCTTTCTTGTGCCGGCGAAAGTGCTCCAGTTGCCTCTGCTGTTGTCTTCGTAACGTGTTCACGACAGCGATGGCCAGTCGGAGGGCTTCTCTGGGGTAACCGTGTGATCGCAGGGCGTCCACCCTGGCGCAGGCCGTTGGGACATGTTCTGAAGAAGAAGAAAAAAATGTAACAGATATTCTTCTATTAGCTACTGGACATTCTCAGTGCAACTAATCTCACACTGGCTCGCTTACACCTCCATACACATGGGCTTACCATGCCATAAGGGCCAACCGCGTGAGTCAAAGAGGGAGCCCTCTTGGTTGTCATGGTAACAGTAGTTGGCATAGAGGTCACTGGCGATAATGTGCTGGAGATGTCGGTCCTGCCAGTGCAGGTCACAGGCCTCGATGGCCCGTGTGAACACAGTCCTGTGGGGTCGCATCTCTGTGGAAAGAGGAGGAGGAGGAGAAGTGAGGAGGAGGTGTGAGAGGCTTCAGCGCTCCTTCATCCTCACGGAGGCGAGAAAAAAGGCAGGTACGGCCCACATGTAAGGTCATGGGGTTGCTTTTGTGTCTTAAAAGCCCTTGGGGTTTTATATCTATTAATATCTTAATTTTTAGGCATTAGCATAATTACTGTAAACAAACATCAAGACGAAGATTGGCAGCTTGAAGTGGCTCCTACACCACAAAATATCCGCTGCTGCTGCTGCTGAGGTGTTTTAAAGAAAGGAGACACTGTTTTTTTCTGTGTAAACTGAGCGAGAGCTTTGAGACTAAATGGGCAACATAAAAAAAAACTTCCAACCTGTTGACAATTTCAATTACTGCAAAACAAAAACAAATGTGTACAGAATGATTGGTTAGGTGTTTGCTGACCTTCCCTGAACAATAGAGGGAACTTTGATTAGTGACACTTACGACTGAAACCTCTCACCTCTACAACTGCAACACACATTATCACAAAGTAAACACACATGTACAAAACTTGTCAATCTCTGACCTTGGTTGCCATGGGCACCCTGAGGCAGTGAGTGGGTGAGGTTGGGGAGCTCGTTGCCGTGGTTACCGTCCTCCCAGGGGCAGACGTCCACGCTGTTCCATCTGCGCAGCTGGCGCAGCCATGACGACTTCTGCTCCGGTTTACAGTGGGGGTTCAGTACGATGCACATCCACAGGGCACCTGTAGACACACACACACACACACAAACACACACACACACTTCAGTTACCTGCTCCACTTCCCAATTTGTGACAATAATGTAAGCAATGAGTCATACAATGCAGGAATGTGTGTCTTTGGAGATTCGAAACATCCTAAATACACTTATCATGTAAGACTGAAAGCTGGAGGCAGTTTTCAAAGATGCGCGACATCATAACATTGTTTTTTTGTTCTTTTAGAGCACATTTTCTGTGCTGCCGCCATCTTGCACTGGAATACAAAACTCTGTGAAAACAGAGAACTTAACTAGTCCCGAGGCAACGCTGACTGCACACACATCATTTTGGAGTAAATTGGAACAAACAGAATATGAAAAGTGGCTATGTCTCTGGGGATACAAGCACATTCAGGGATTTTACTCTCAAGACTGCTAGAGATATACACTGCACAGTGTGTGTGTGTGTGTTAGGGATGTATGTGTGTACAGGCAGAGAGAGTTTGGGAGGAAGGACGAAGACAAGGACGGAGACAGAATATGAAGAGAGAAAAAATACAAAAGGTGCAGAACAGAGGGAGAGAAGAAAAAAGGGGAAAGGAAAATGAAATGGGAGCGGAGATGATTTGGACGAGGAGACATGGGTGAGGACAAGTGAATGAGGCATGGCTTTGTGTCTAGAGGAGAGGAGTAGCTGCGACTCAAAGAGGAGAAAGACAAAAGAGGGAGGGAGAGAGGGAGCGGCGCCGAGAGGCAGCATTCACCACACATCAGGGGGAGTGATAAGGACTTGGGAAGAAGGGTTTGAAGTGTGGACTTCAAAGAGACAGTACACACACTTCCAAAAATACGTGGGATTGAAACAGATGAGATCACTGCGCTGTCCTCACAAAGTGCAGAACAAGACTAAAGGGAGAAAACGAACATCATCATCAACAACAACAACAGCAGCAGCAGCAGCAGCAGCAGCAGCAGCAGCAGCAGCAGCATCAACCAAGACATTAGAGGGAAACAACAAAGACGGGAGACAACACGACTGCTGTCCTGGTGACAGGCCTGTTGGTTTTGTGGTTTGTGAGGAAGTGTTTTTGCTGTAGGTACAGTACGTCTGTCAAAGGAACTACACACAATATCAAACCAAACAAGAGCACGGTGAGCAGCACTCTGTCACATCAACTAAATATATAATCTGAAGTGTTTGAAAACATTGCAGAGGTTATAATATTTGGGGTTTTGATGAGGTGCGGTGTGCTGCATTAAACGACTTGTAATTCACAAAGACACTCTTGCTGAGCTGCCAAACCTACAGTCACAGTGAGAGGGAGAGACTGGGCTGTCAGTGACGAGTGTGTGTGTGTGTGTGTGTGTGTCTCAGATTGTGTGTCTGTGTGGGCTTTCTTGGACACAAAGGACAAATAAACAAGCAGAAAAAATATGCGCGTATGCTTTTGTGTCAGTGTCTGGGTTCGATCACCCACCTTGCTAAATCTGTCTGCGCATACAGGAGACAAGTGTGTGTGTGTGAGCACATTTATAGGACAGTACAGACAGTGTGTGTGGTGTGTTGTTCCCTCTCACCCAGCTCGTCCCAGAGCTGTCTGTACTTGTCGGTCATGGTGGTGCCCTGCTGTCTCCACAGCGCCAGCCGAGGGTCGGCCATGAACTGTTCTGTGATCAGTGTTAACATCCTCGCTCCATTGGAGTCACGCATCTTCAGCATCTCCCTCACCTGGAGGACGAGACAGAGGGATGAGGTGGGGGGGACAGGCCCGCACACACATGCAGTTTATAACAACTGATGCACAGAGATCTACGAATACACAAACACAGATTTAACAGACAAGTAAAAACTACACAAGCATGCACATACTTTCAATCAATAAAGAAGTCTACTTTATATTGCACTGTATGGGCTGTTCTTCAATATTTATTAGAAATGTATAAATATATGTATAGATAATTAAAGTTGTGCTGAACACTGCTGAATGAAATTTACCTAAAAAATGTTTTCAGAATAAAACTGAGCCACATCTGTGTGTGTGTGTGTGTGTGTGTGTGTGTGTGTGTCTCCTTGAACGTAACATAAAATTTAATTTCCATGGCCAAATCAAGTTTGTCTGTATTTAACTAACACCTTGACTTGAAAAATCATTAGCCATTCAAAACTAGTTTTACATTCTCTGAATAATTTTGTGGCTTTATTCAAAGTTTGATTTTTCTTTAAAAGGAGACATCAAAAGTCTTGCATACAACTTTATTTTAAGGTTAAATATAATTTTTAAATAAATATAAAGAAATTTGAGAAGTTTGAAGAAAGGAAAATAAATAAAATTAAGTATAATTTTTTTTCGCAATGCAGTGCAATGATCCTTTTTCAGTTTCTGGAACAACCAACAGCTGAGTTTTCTTCCTTCAACTTCACTTTCTCTGACTGGAAGAGTTTTCTGGGCTGTGCTAATCGCAAGAGGGACTCGTTTACTGTAAACTACACTGGTCAGCATCTTGTGGTAGCAGGAAACATAACGACTGTGTGGTGTGTGGGGAAATAAAACCCAGGTAAAGACTTAAACTGATATGCTACTTTTAAAAAATGAGATTTGATTTATTTGTGAAATGTGTACATTGTACATCTTCTGTGTCTCGCTGACAAGACAGGAGACAACGTTCACTCACAAACACCCCCCTCCCCGAAAAAAAAAAAACAATCCACAGACACGGAGCCACTTGTCACAAATGTAAATACAGTTAGTGTGTTTTCATGATTTATGGGGCACTCTGTGGAAGTGTGTAGCGTGGGAGTGTGTATGTGTCTATGTGAGTGTATTTGTGGATCTCAGTGGGTGTGTGTGTGTGTGTGTGTGTGCGCACTGAAGAGACTATAACAGGCAACAAAGAGCATGAAGCCGAGAGATATACTAAAAGCCGAGCAGGCTGGATGATGATGGCCTTGGCTCGCAGTCTTTACATTTGCACACAGCGCATTAATGCTGGCCTAGCTCTGCCACTGTAATACCACCAAGCAACAGAGAGAAGCACACATCTCTCGTGTAATCGTTTAATCATGGGTACAGAGCAGTATATAATGTGAGCTTTCCCTTTTTCTATACCCTCTTTTTTCTCTTTATTTTCCACTTTCTCTCCCTCCTGCAATTAGCTCAAGCTAGGAGACAGCATGCCCTTTAAGGTATGTGCATTATGCATTATCTTTTACTCCTGTTTCTTCGGGGAATAAAAGATAATACAAGTGCACTTGAGAGAGGGAGTGTATGTGGTTTAAGGACAAAAAAAACAAAACAAAAAGACCCTGTGAAACTACACTTGTGTGTTCTTGAGGAAAGAAAAGAAAATCGCAAAGTGAGCTTGTGGCCATGACCAACAGAGCTGTTATACGCCGTACGTGTGCTGTTGTGTTCTGTATGAGGATGAATGAACGTCCTCGGGTCCTGACCTTGCTGAAGAGCAGGTTGAGCTGCTTGCCCGAGCCGTGATATCCTCCCTGGGACAGGAAGAGTTTGACTTGCTCCTGAACCTGCTCCTCGTCCAGGTGCCAGCAGTTCTCATCATCAACACTGGCTCCTGCTGTGGGGTCTGGGGCCCCTACAACCAGAGACACATAAAAGGTATGTTATTTGTGCTTTGGGCCCCTGTATTTTCCTCATTATCTCTTCTCCTGATTAAAAGTTTGGCATCATTAGTGCAGAATAATGAGAGTTATGTAATTATAAGATAATATCTGCATACCTTTACAGCAACCGATGGATTTAAATCAACTTCTTTTTTTAGTTTATCTCAGAAACGATCGGATGGGAAAACTACACCAACTGTTGTGCAAATTACTTCTAACAACCACAATTTAAAACCTAATTCCTAAAGCCTGATCTTGAACAATAGGTCTCCACCCCTGTGAGGACATTAATATAAGTCCTCAGAACTTCACAGAAACCACATTATTAATACTGGATCCCAACTTATAGAGTTGTATAATTTGACAGCAACCTAAAGAAAAACTAAAAAGAAGATCCAAAGCACTCTCCTGCAAAAAAAATCTAAATACATCGAGAAAGCTGGCACATTTTGATAAAGAGCTGGGTTACAGCACACACAGCCTTGTTCAGAGTGTAATCCAGAGTACACAGTATTCCCCTTTGTGGATAGAAAGCTAAACAAATAACCCATGACTTGTCATCAGAGAGTTCTGCTCAGTTCTACTGATTTTCAAACATTTAACTGAACTTTTTCTTTGTTAGCAACATGCATTTATGTAAAAGTACCTTTACAAACACTGTGCTCCTTTCTTTATTCTTTATAACTCAAAGGTAAATACACATGCACCCGAATTGAGCCTCAAAGTGAGAAACTCAATAGATCAAATTCAGCTAACACGTTTTACTTTACATTTGCAGAGTTATTGATGGACGAGTGCTCGGCTTCATCCTCATGAGTCTCGCTTCTCTGTGTCTCTCATATTTCTTTTCTTTTCCGGCCTGTTTCCTTCTTTCCAGTCTGTTTCCTGTGCGCCTCTATTCCTGACATCTCTTCTCCATCGCACCATGTCAGAGTTACAAAACATTAAGCCTGACAACAACATATCCCGGTCTTTTCATACTTTCTTCTGTTGTCCGTTTTCACTGATTTCCGAGCAGCAAGTACAATATCGATAACAAGAGATATGCACCTTTCCTTATCTCTCTGCTAACCTCTTCATCTCTGTCTCTGTGTTGTGTTCTCTCTCTCTCCTTCTCCCTCAGAGGTAAAAAACAGATCTATAGTGTTGATTAGAGGCACAGAGTCTCTCCTTTACTGTCTGGATCTCATTAATGAGTAACATTGATCCTGCCACGCTTTACCTTCATCACACAGTCGATACATATGCATGTAGAGGCAGGGAAACACACTTAAAACCCACATGTGATCCTAAACACAACCTCACTACACACACACACACGCTTCCTCACCGTGGACCTGGTTGATCTCCGAGTTCTGCGACAGGATCTCGTCGGCCAGTTTCTGTGCAGTGGGCAGCACCTCTGTGTGGTGGACCGATATCAGATACTGGACGAACTTCTGCAGCTGGTCTCTGCTCATCTGGAAGAGGGTTTCTGAGATGGGCAGGTGCAGTTTGACCTGCTCGGGCTTCCGTACTCTGTAAAGTGACAGCGCCACTACATGGGCACAGTAGAAGATGTCTTTGTTTCCACAGGTGCATGTTACCGCCGTAATCTTGCAGCGGTCGAAGCTGACGCTGACGCTGCACACGAGCTCTGGGGATGAGGGGGTGGCGGGGTCCGTCACAGTGCCGCTTAGATGGAAACCTGAAAATGAGAAAAGAGACGAAAAAGACATGAGTTTAAGCAGCAATACCGGATTTGTGTTGTTAAGCTTTTCAGCGGCCATTCTCCACAGAGAGGCGACAGCTGGACGTTTCACCTAAACATCTATTAAATGACAACTGGATCATTTGATCAACTCGTTAAATCTGCCCTTTAGTAAATGACATTACTGAGAAAATCTCGAAGAAGAACACGCAGGATGGAGTTATGTTAAACAGACCCAGTTGGCCACAGTCACCTGCCAAAGGCCCCATGTTCTCCTATGATGAGATATGATCAGGACCAGCTGTAGTCCGGTGCTGCAGCGAGCGTGAGTAAACGAGCCTGACAGACCTTCAGATGCAAGAAACTGGCAACACACGGCAAGAGGGAACTGAGAGAGGAGACGAGGAAGTGAGCCCTGACTGCTCCAGTACGAATTATACACTCCCTTGTTTGAATATAATGTTTGATCTTGTCCTGACTGCGCCATCCGGAGGCGTGGCCAATCATTATGCGAGAATGAATATGAATGAGCCAGGTGGGGTCCCCGGCAGTGGCGTAAAACACACGCTCATGAGCATATGAAAGAGACACACGTGTGCACACACACCGAGGCACAGCGTGAGATCATACATTTATTAATAATGGGAGTGGTTAAGAGAGATGGAGAGTAGCTTATGAATGCATTTATGTGCTCAGAGAGGGAGCTCTGAAATTCATGTGGACCCGGCGCAGACATACATATCTTTAATATGTTTATCAAAGAGCTGAGAGCACACATCGCTGTGATATCAAGCATGTATTAACGCATATATCAAAGTGTTTTCAGTGGGCCACCACATTAGGTAGGAAGGGAGGGGCAGGAGTTGAATATTTCATAGGCTATAGATGGAAATGGGTTGAGGGATATACAAGCGAGCTAAACAGAGGTCAGGTCAAAGTAGCTTTCCTTCCTCCTTTGTGCTTACGAGGTGCGGTATGAATGCAGGTGTATATGAAGAAAAAGAGAGAAGGTAGTAAACAGGATCACAACCCCTGCCTATACTGTTGGCTATACCCTCAGGATACGTATAAAAATAACACCCACTGTTTGTAGAGGCTCCACAACCCCCCTGAAGTAGCTCATAGAACGACACAGTCAGAAAACCCACTTCAATATCCTCTATATTAACTCATTTTATCAATCAAAAATTCAAAAGAAGTCCATTTGCATGAATGTTGCAGGGTTGCAAAAAAAAAATTTGCCACGGTATCAAAGTGCAAATGGCAATGTCTCGCGATTTGTGCCCTTTTTGCTCGGCACTATGTGCAGAAGTAAGAAATGTTGGCTGCAAATATCCAACCGTGCAGAACTGCGAAACATTGCCATGGAGATATGCGTTTCCATCCTGAAAGCCAGCTGGCAACGGAAGTACATGTTTGTTAACAATATCCACAGAAGAGGGGTGTGGATCAAATATGGCAGCCACTTGCATCTGCAGTGATCAAAGCCTATATGTCTACAGCTGTGGGAGACAGAAAGAAAGGGAGAGACAGAGAGACAGCCATACTGAGTCAATCCTAAACGAGACAAAAAGGTTTACACGGTGCAGCTGGTTGGAGAGCGGAGAGCTAACTTATTTAGCTGTGTAACAACATACAAATGAGGAAGGGTTTTTTTTTAATACCTGCTGATACATTTAGTGTGTATATGTGTGGTTTGTGTATGTGTTTGTGTGGAAATGAAGTCTATGTTTCGAGAGTGGCCCCTGGTCCAGAGAGGGGAGAGAAACTGAGAACATCAAAAACATGTGGGGCTCAGAGAGAGCTCAAAGAAAAATCAACCTCTGATACACACACACACACACACACATACACACACACTTATCAGCCGGTTGTAAAAGCAGCTGCACTTTCTTTTGCAAATGTTTTTCTTTCCCAAAGGGAAAATTAACAGGGATACTTTTTTTTTTTTTAAATTCAAAACACATGGAGTATGAAAAACTAAATAGTGATAAAAGACGCGTTTCGGTCGTGTTTCCCTTTGCTTTAATGGACACTCTCACTCTCTCGCCTTCCAAGCCCTTTTCATCCGTCCCTCCCTCCGTCCACATTCCCACAGCTCTTTCTCTCTCACTCTCTGACAGATGGGTAGGTAATGAGTTTCGCCTT
>OOFC01010152.1:1957-15396 GCA_900323345.1 Pseudochromis fuscus
GCTCAAAAATACATCGCTCACAGGAGTCCATTCTGAGTTTTAAAAGGTTAAAAATATCAGGTGAAAAAACTTCAAATCAATTCTAAACTTCATTGTAAATCTTCTTTGATCTGCTTAGGAGTCTGGCTGCATCGTTGTGTATGAGCTGAAGGCAAGAACAGGCTTTACACCTTCAGGTAGCCTCGAGCTCCATTCACTCTGCTAGAAAGTGCCTGTTGAGATCCGCCGCTGTTTAAAATGCTGCATGCTAAGCTTGACTGTGTAACACAGCCCCAAGGCTTCAAAGCTTACAGAGAGCTGCTCCTTTGGCTCTAGCCTTTGATAATGCTATGCCACAAGGTCACTGAGCTGCCTTCCAGGGCACAAGGAGGGATCAGAAACACTTAATTATGCCAACTACATGTACTCTGGGCAAACTGGTGGAGAACTAGATTTGTAACTTAACAGAAACATGCATGTGAGGCACACTCAAGAGTCGTGAAAAATATTTTGAAATATAACTCCAAAATCTGCAGGGAGAACCTCTAAAGCTAAGTACTACTGTCAAGCAGAGAAGACATATGGATAAAGCCAATTATTATATCATCATTGCAAATAAATATCTCTGATTCAGCAAACAGATTATTTCATTGAGCCTTAACACCATCATCTGTCGACACTGTTGCAATCTGTTTTCAGGTCTTTGGGATTACTGTTGCATATGTGAAGGGAACTGTGTGAAGTCTGATAAATTGCCTCAAGTTATGCTTTGGACTGAGAGCTACAAGTCTGAAAATGGAAAAAAAAAAAAAAATCCCTGAAGCCCTCTGCTCATGTCGTCTTGAGGCTACATTAGCTGCTACTGGCAAAACTCTGACCAAGCTGCCAGCGGTCCAGTTGCATTGAGAGGGTTTAAAACCTGAGTTCAAATAGAGAAAATAGTGTGAAAGTCGAGTTTCTTCTGCAATTGAGGCCCGCCGTTTTGCATCATTTGAAACGTGCTGCTTGTGATGCCCTCCCCTTCTGCTCGGAGACATTTACGTCTTGCTGGAATATGCATTATGTAACAGTGCAGGACTCTCAGGGAGCAACACGAAACTTTTTCTTCAACTCCTGGGAAACAAAGCATCTGCTGACTCCGTCTCCTTTTCTACTTTTATTTTAAGAGTCGCTGTGATATTTTCCCTGACATTTCCCGCCTGGCTGCTGCAACCTAGCGACCGGTCTTTTCCAGGCGGTGCGAAAGGGCAGACCGCACAGCCTTTTATCCCGGCTAAGTGGCGTGGTCGGCCAGCTTCGATTGTGCTGCCGTTCAGATGGCTCGATAGTGGCAACAGTGACACTCCTGAGTGACTACAACTCTCCACCCACCTCCTGTCACTGTTTTTTTTTTTATCTTCTCTTAATCAACTTTACTTTTTCCCTTTCTTTGTGTCTCTTTTAGCAACTCCTCTCTTTTCGGCTGCATCTCTATTTGTAAAATTACTTCAGTATTCTCCTGTCTCCTCTCCTTCATCACTCTATCTGTTCCTCTCTTTCTATCACCTCCTCCTCTCTCCATCTTTCTCTCTCTGGATATCCTCACCATCCCGCTGCCCCTCTGATATGAGCTCTGTTGGATGAAATAAATATGAGGCGGGAGAGGTATAAATATTTATAGCTGCTCCGGCTGTATAATTCTGCACGGCAGTGTGTTGTTGCACCATGTGTGCGTGCGTGTGTGTGCATACATACATGTGAGAGGTGTGTGTGTGTGTGTGTTTGTGTGGTATATGTTTTCAGACCCTTGGCCAGGGCAGGTGCCAGGGCTGCTGCAGGGATAAATAATTCACTGGAAGTTAAACCTTGAATCCACATCGCTTTGACACGTGTAGGAATAAATGCATCCTTGCACTTACACGTTTGACACAGATGTCGTGTCATACAGCGATCATGCATGAAAACGCACACACTTATGCAAACTCCAATGTGCATGTAATTAAATTCACACACTAATAGGCTTAAATGCAACCTCAACACACACATGCATGATCAAAGCACACATGCGCACAGGCGTCGTAATACATCCATGTACTGAACTTGTGACACTGATGCACACAAGTTATTGTATTACTAACCTTGCACTATCCCCTGTGTGGGTGTGTGTGTGTGTGTGTGTGTCATGGCTGTGTGAATACTCCTTCTGGTTGTGCCATGCATAATGGTGTGTGTGCTTTTGTGCGCTACTTTTGTGCACTGGTGAGTGTTTGCTCATGTCAAGCGTCTCCGCTCAGGCTCTCGCAACACACTCACACACTCCTACAGGCTCACTAGCTGTGTTACACACAGATAGGGCTGCGTCAATAAGTAATGAAAAAGATATGAAGGCCCGCCGGTTGACCCGGGCCTTTAATATTTTACAGTAGGGTCTCTCAGACGGTACCAGCCAACACAGAGCCGCAGCTCAACCGTAAAATCTCTCTTCACTGCACTCAATGGTAAGTACCGCCCCCTAAGGTCCAATTTAATAACATCCTCTGAGAGCCTTTCAATGGAGTCAACTCAAATAGTGCTTTACTTTAAAAAAACAAGAAAAACAAACCTACATATGTAGGATTAAAAGCTGCTGTGTAAGGTTTGTCCAAACAAGCAGCTTTGGGGGAAATATGTAAGGACAGAAGACGACTAGAGCTTATATAACAGGAGAGGACATTAGGTTCCTCACAGCAGAAACACATCATGACCCCACTTGACTTGGGCCTTTTAATATTTTGTTGGAAACAGCTGGAGGTATAAATATTTATTAAATGTTTGCATATACACTCAAGCACCCAGTCCATCTCCAAATGTCAGGTCGCCCCGTGCTAATATTCTCACTTATACAACGTCAGTGAATAATACAGAACTTGATTTAAGATTACAAGAGGGCGGTTTGATGTGTACCACCAAGTGCACCGACACAGCAGAGGAAGTTGGTAGGAGTTTGAAAGCTGCCGCTGAGTATAGATCAGCTCAGGAGGAGGCCAATCAGGGTTTGGTTTTGAGTATATTGATTTAGAATAAGACAAAGCGAGATGTCCTCTGCTGCCAGGAGCAATCCAGGAGTGTTTGTCTGAAAAAAGTTACCTGACAGAAATATTGATTTCACTAGTGTCATTTTACACTTGTTGTGTGTGAGTAACCATTGCCGGCACAAAGTATATACTGAATATCCACTAAGGATAAGCAGTAAAACTATGAAATACTTCATTAGTTTCAGCCATTGAATCAATTGTTCCAAACATCAAAACCATTGTAGTTAACTGCACGCTATGAAGTTGAAATATTATAGACCTAAAGCACATTGCCGGCATACTTCAGTGATGTCATCGTGGCTGCTTCAGGCACATTTTAGCAGTTTTGTGAAGAGTTTCATGACCTGTAATGTAAACAGTTTCTTTACCAGGCATTTATTGGACACTGATGTTTATTTGCTGGACTATGAAGTGCTTTAAGGTCGCTAAAGCAAGTACTTATAAGAGTTCACTGTATTTACAGTAAGAGCCTTTTTCTCAGGTTGTCATTGCAGTTAGCCAAGGACAGATTAGCATCAAGTGTGCAGCGATTTTTAGTTTCGGTCGTGTTTTTTCAGTCATTTCTGAACCGTTAAAAAAGTACATGTGGTTCCCGTGGCCTAGTTTTTGCATGTTTTGCGAGGGTATTTGTGCCCTCATTTATGTTTTGCGTTGTAGATAGATTAAACCTTTCCATCCTCTTTGCAGTTGTACTGTAGTCGTCAATGACTCAGCAGTAACGGAAGTTAAACCAAGGCCTGAAAAAAACATCTTAACCAAACTGCAGTCTGGTTTTTGCCACTTTGCGGCTGCACAGTACAGTGTGGGTGATGAATTCATATGTTTGGTTCAGGCTAAACGTAGCGAGCGCTAAGCTACAAACTATTATCCTTCTCTGACATTTGTGTAATTAGGTGTCATGATGGTCACAGAGTTGCACCCAATTCTTTATAGACCAGGTCGTTTTGATGGATTTTACAGTGAAACATTTAAAATGGCTCGAGACCCTTTTCATTTGTTGCTATTGAGAAACATAAAGATGTATCAGGGTGTAGTCATTAGTGTCAATTCATCACTTAAGTAGTTCAAAGATTACATTTGTTACATTTGTTACAATGTTATCACTACAAACCATATTTTAACACTTGTTTAAGACTCAGCATTGTTACATTGTTTTCAGAACATTACATCCTGATATGACTTAGTCTGGTAAAAACATCTAGAAATGTTCTCTGATCAACAAGTATCACCCACAGCCCGCTATCAGATCTTTACACCAAATTCACACACAACACACCTTCACACCTTCACCACAACTCATTTCAGCTCCTCCCATCAGGTTTGCATTATATTTGATCTTTGCAACTTCCTTTGCAACCATATTGTTCTTAATTATTTGAGCATGTGTTATTCTGCTTGCACAGTGTGAGCCACAACAAACACAGGTTTCCATTGGTTGTAATGGATAATATGGTGACACAGATGTAAAAATCTCTTTCTTCCTGGGATTTGAACATGTACAATTTTACTGATACAGGTTTGTGAGTTTTTAATTTGTGACTAACTAAGAGCAAAGAGGAGATTGTGAGAAATTAACTTATGTGACTTATGCTTAAATATGAGCATCTATTAAATTTGCTTTTATGGTCAGACTAGACCAAACTAGCAGCCTGCTCGCTTTCAGCAGGGAAGCTTGTCCTCGGTCTGTAAATCCAGAGTACAATAAATTGAAGCTAATTGGGAGGTTAGAAAGATTACAGTCAGCTGGGCCCACCCTGTTAGTGCCAAAAATCCATCACTTCTCAAACCGAGTTTCACCCTAAAGGTCTGAACACAATTTTTGATGACGTTCCCTCACACTATAATTTTATCTCAGCCAGCCTCTCAAACCATTATGGAATAAAGGTGCCCTGCTGAGCACCCTGTAGCATCTGCAAACACATTCCTCAGACCTCCACTTACCCCTGCCTGGCCGGGTAATAAAACATAGCCAATTAGGCTTTACTCCGTGCTGTGTGAAGCCCTTCTCCTGCTGCTGAGTGTGATTTGAGTCTGAATAACTTCCTCTCTGACTTCCCCTCCTGAGAAAGTGGTGGATGGAGAGGGACTTCTCCTCTTCACCAGAGAAATAGTGTGAAACTTCTCCGGTGGTAGTACCACATCTGTTCATTTGGATCCAGCATCACCTTCCTCTGTCCTGCAACAAACATCAATATTAGTATTTATTGTTAAAATTATTTTATCAGGTGATTTGTTTTTCTATGACAGCCAGTAGAGACCTGTCACAAAAAATCCAATCAGTTATCAAACTGTAGATGCTGCCTGTATGTAGTGCACTCCATCACTAGTTAGGTGATTTGAGGTCGTGCACCTTATCCACAGTGCAACACTTGTTTTATTTATGTTTGTCAGTGTAAGTGCATGCACAGTGTGAGTTCATTTTCTTATATTTCAGCTCTTAATTGCAATATTTCAGGAAAGCATGCATTCACAGTATCCGCTGATTCCTCACTGCAGGGTGCTAATTGCAGGCTTATGTAAATTAAGAGATAGCTGCTTAACTATAAGTCGTACAGTAACTTATAACCTTTTAGGCTTGTACATATTTTATCCTTACACAAAAGAAAACATATTTCTATAATTGCCAGAGACTGTTGCTGCTTGTCATCACTCTCTTTTCAAGAAACTGAGCTCTTATATATATATTCAATGTTCAGAATCTCAACAATCTGTAATAATAGCAACAGTAGAGATGGTCTAATTCGTTTAGGGTAAGTTCAGATGAACAGTATTTATTATAAGACTTAGTAATTGTGCTGCAGGACACCAGCAGACGACTGTATCTGTGTTGTGCACAACAGGGAACTCCTTTAGGAACTGTGGCAAGAAGGACTAAAAATTTCCTAAAGCTCAGACCAGTCTCTTCTTTAATCCTGTCAGAGCTTATGCATGCTGCATGCAAGACAGCCGCTCCATGCTGTCTGGATACATTGTCAAGTGAGATTTTGGAGACAATTTAATCCCTCCCCAAATCCTGTTTTGTTTGCTGACATGAAACAGTTTGTCCAATAAAAACCTCAATCCAATGGAGACGAGGGGCTTTGGAGTAATAAGGTTTTCATAACCGGGATTTGATCTTTAAATATTTGCTATTAGACATGGTGTGGTGTGTACACACTTCCCTCTCATTTTAATTAAACTCTGTTGTGTGTCAATGCCTGTTTGTTGCCTCCTCTATTTTCTTCCCCTCAATTTCTCCATTCCCTTTTTTTTTTATCTCTACATGGACAGTGCATGAGGACTCGGTGGAAAGGGAGGAGGGAGGGAGAGAGGGAGATAAAAGACAGGAGAAAGGTAAAAGCTGTTGAGGAGGGCGGGCGGAGAGGCTGAGAAGGATGGAAAAAGGAGACGGCAGCTGGACAAAAGAGTGTAAGCAAGCAGGGAGGAAGAGGAGACAGGGGAGAAATTGATGTAGATTTTAGGATGAAGCTCGAAGAGGAAGCAGAAAGGCAGAGGATTAGTGCACATGGAAAAAGAAAAGGGGACGACGTGATTGTAGAGGAATGAAAGGAGGGAGAGGAGCAGAGTGTTTGTGTCACAAGGTTTATTTAGAGTTTATTGTTTTGGCAGAGCTCCAGACGCCCTCCCTTTATCCCTCTAGCAGGCATGTGTGTGTGTGTGCACTTCTTGATAAATACCTGTAAGTGTGCGAGTGTGAGTGCGCACGTCTAACACACGGAGAAAACCGTGAAAAGTGACAGAAAGTTTTCACACCTCGGAAAAACAAATAGTTTAAGACTTATAAATGTATTAAGATGCATGTGAGGAAAACATACACACACATAAACACAACTGAAAGCTGAACATCTGATTGGAGAGTGATGTTGCCATGGAATCCAGGTGGGTGTGGCTACAGTGTCAGTGACTGACTAGCAGGAGCTAATAAATCATGTAGTTTGTGTGTGTGTGTTTGGAAGTGATAGACTTTGGAGTGTGTGTTTGATTTCTGTGTGTGTGTGTGTTTGACGGCTGTGTGTGCTGCACATCAGGGAGGGTTTCACAAAGCTTCAGTCTGCCGGATCCAGCAGCCTCCACTGTCTGTCTGCTCGTCTGACCCACTTTCTCCTCTACTCCTTCCTCCTCTCCTTCCTTTCTTTCCTCCCTCTATCTTTCCTTCTCTCCTCCATCCATCTTTCAGCCCTTCCTTCTGTCCCTGCTACCCTCCTCCTTTAATTTTATATGCCCTTAATCCCTTCTTCCCTCATCCCTCTGTGTGTGTCTTGTAATGAGGGAACGGTTTCTCTTTCATGACTGGCTGGATATCAGTGAACATGCTGCAGCATGTCATTCATTTTTCTTCACAGCATTTCATTTTTCTACCTGTGTTCTTTATCTCCCTCCCTGCACACCTTCTCTCCTCTTTCTCTTTTCTTGGTTTATTTTTATTTAGTCGCCTGTCTGACCGGCTTTCCAGCATGATCCGCCTTTGCCCACAGCATGTATGCTTTCTCATATGCTATTCACCAGCTATCCATCTTCTGTTTTTAAAATTTTATCAACCCATGATCTAAATTTATTCTCACCTTTTAGCTTCAGGTCCAGTAAAATCTAGTCCAAGCTGGTGCTACTGGTGGGGCTGGGGATACGTAAGTGGGAGGCCCATAAGATTTTCAGGTATCTACAGATTGTTCTATACCGCTTTGCTGATGGAGTCGATAAAGTTATCTGTGCTGACAGTCAACGCTGCGAGCGACAGTCATATGGCTTTTTCACAGCAGACATAGGTGTTGCTGACAGCCTGTTCTCATGGTGTGTTCAATAATGGTTGTGGTTACCATGTTTGCAAGGAGAGCCCATATGACCGCCCCACTCTTGTGAATTTCCACTCTCATAAGTGGAAATTTTTTGAACGCTTTGTGTTCACAGGTTGTGACATGACTTGCTGGTATTTTTTCTTTGTAATGTTAAAATATGTGTGAGAACATGTTTGTCTCAGCAGACACAGGACTGGAGTTACAGCCACTAACTACTGTCCAGCTGATGTGCTTTAAGCAGCTTCAAGGGATGATCTCACACCTTAAGGCCGAGCACTTTTTGTACACTTATTGTTTCTATGTTATAATCACAGCTTGTGTGTTCAGTTTGAAGACGGCACAGTAAACTAGCACACACAGCACCAAGACAGCAACACCATAGGATGTATATAGAAATGAGGTTAATGCAGAAGTTAAAAAAAGTGCAATACTCCTTATGGCCACTAGAAGCTGCCTCCAAACTGCTTCTGATGTCGTTAGCTAAAGGTAATTCTTCTTATTAGTGATCTGGTGATCCATTTAAAAACATCATTAAGTAGATATTTATCTATTTAAAACTTGTGTTAAACGCAGACAAAACTAAAGTCATGTTGTTTTCAAACTCTAACACTAAGCCACAGAACCTGCTCCCATTGTCACGTCTCAGGGTTCACAGATTGAGTGTGTGTCATGTTACAGATACTTTAGTATTTTGATTGATGAACGTCTCTCTCTTACTCCACATATTCTTGAGTTGGTAAAAATGTTGAAACTTCTTTTGAATCCAACAAGAGGCTGGTTGCTGCTACTTTATGTCGGTCGTAGACGAGGGTGATGATTTGTACTTGCGTGCCTGGTCTCAGAGTTCACATGCTCTGGATACTGTGGAGCTCTGAGCTTCATCACCAACTTTAAATCCCTCACCCGTCACTTAGCGTGTTGGGTAGAAAACATTGGGGTATTCTTGTCTACAAGGCTATTCTTGGTATTCTTCCTTCCTATCTTCTGACCTTCATTAATCAGAGGAGCTCTGAACCCATCGTCTTCGTTCTCAGGATGTTTTCTCACCGTCTGTAGCAGGGGTCAGGACTGAACTGGGGAAAAAAGGCATTTAAGTTTGCTGCTCCCTTTGCCTGGACCAAATTACATAAAGACTTGAAACCTGCTGACTTGGTCTCATTGGATGCTTTAAGAGAGTGTTGTAGATGTTCTAATAATTACTATCAGTAATTATTTCCTGTTTTGTAGTATGTATAGCTGTTGATTGTAACTTTGTTAACTGTGCTGCTGCCTGTCTTTACCAGGACACATTATTAATCTCAACGAGGTTTTTCCTGCTTAAATAAAGGTTAAATTTGAGTATCGAGTCTCATACGCATTGGGCAGTGATCTCGGGTTCAAAGGTCAGACCCACCTCCTCACTCCTCTCTTCATATCCAAATATGGTCACTTCTGGCTCCAAACAACCAACATGGCGACGTTCAAATACCAAACTCCTGGCTTTAAAGTGCAAGTGCACAAACCAATGGATGATGTCACGTTAGCGTGATCCGTTCTACATGCAGTCTATGCCCAAAGCTGATGCAGCTAAATGGGATGCAGCCACTGTGCATTTCCTTCTGTGACGTGTAAAAATGTTGGCATTGCTCAGTGACATATTACAGGCACACGGCACTTGCTAAGTACTATTTAAAAAAAAACTTTTTCATAAGCTTTTGCAGGAGCTGTCCCAAACAAAACAGTAGTTTCTGAATCACATATAGAATAGCTACATATACACTGTGTGCATGGAAACAGATAGTGCTACTGTTATCCTGTGGCACCCACTCACCTCACATGTTCGTGACCAGTAGTTAAAGAGCCAAGGAAATGCACATTGGCCACTGTTCCCCACCGTGAAGATCGTTATTGCTCTGACGGTTTCAGTGGGTGAAATCAAGCCACCAGCTGTTTTAGGATCCTCTGAAGGGCACTACAGAGGGAAGGTAACATTCACACTAAGCTACTTCATCCTCCAGGTAGCTGATATTATCTGAAGGTCTTTTACGATTCACAACACGGATATTTGTGTTCCCGCTGCCAGGATCTGCTTTTATGGCAGCTATTATTTCAGTCAACAGTATTTTTATGCAGTCTGTTTATGTTGCAGAGACTGTGGCAAGGCACAGTGAGTCAAGGCGGGTTTATTTATACAGCACATTTTAAACACAGAGATGTTTCAAAGAACTTCAGGTATGGTGTGAGATAAAACCAGAAAGATATCAGCAGGGAAGAGAAAACAAAAATTAAAATGCAATCAAATGATAAAAGGCAGCAGTTGACAGAAGGATCATCATTTAAAAGGGTTTAAAGTTAAACAGGTATGTTGAAGCCAATAATGTATTAACAGCCGATAACGTAATAAATTTACCCTTTTTGAAATGTAATAGGCCAATAATGTATTAACAGCCGATAACGTAAAAAAAGTCCTGAACCGATAATGTAATAAATTTTGGCCAATTGGCTGCTCATTATGTTATTGGCCTGGTAAAAGAAAAAAAACTTGTAACTTGAAAATGTAATAACTGTATATAACTTGTAATAATGTAATGTAATAAATGTAATAACTTATTGGCCTATTACATTTCCAAAAGGGCAAAATTATCACGTTATCAGCTGTTATTACGTTATCAGCTGTTATTACATTATTGGCTTCAACAAGGTATCATTTCAGTTTGATCCAGATGTGACCAGGAGGCAGAACCAGTCCGGCCCCAGAGGATCTGAGAAGTCTGTAAAACCGAAGTAGATCAGAGACAAATTGCCCCTAAGCCATCATGTGCTTCATAAACAAGTAATAGTATTTTAAAATCAATCTTCTGACACACAGGAAGTCAACGCTGCAGAACTGGGGCAATGCATTCTGCTCCTGTGCTGTGTTTCCAATGAGCTGTGGCTGTCTGATAGATGTCTGATATGCACTTAATCCAGTCTTGTAAGATATGAATCCTTTAGCGCTCGCAACTCTTCAACAATTTGGATCAACGCTCAGACGAGAAAATAGTAACTCCACTTCTTAGGATGGGTTTGACGCTCTGCTTCTTCCCAAAGCGGATCAATACTTCTGATTAATAATTAGTTCTTTACCGCAGGTCCATGATGCTTGTTTGTCCACCAACAGTGAAAACATTATTTGTGTCTCTGCACATGCTTTATGGTGCAGATATTTGACAGCCAGGAGAGAAACTGTGTTTTTTTGGCTCCGAAGCAGCAGCAGCAGTAGATTTTACCAAATTTACATCTCCCAGACAGGTTTTTATTTTCACTCATAAGTTTGTAATGTTTTGACAGATGACGATGCTGGAGGTGGGAGTTATCTAACTGTCCCCACAGGATCGTGAAACAGGATTTACGTCGTGTTGAGCCGGCCTTTCGCTTTGACGGAGCAGGTCACTGGGGTGTAGTATTTTTGAGTGAGGAAGAACTTTTAAAAGGAGCTTGTGCAAGATGTAGCACACATGTTGTTAAGTTAGTCACCATTACTCTGTGTAACAAGACTGTCCACAACACTTATACCCAAATATAATTCTGGAAAGGCTTGTTTTGTTGTCAAAGTGTAAATCTGAGGAGAGCAGATTCCTGTAGTGTCTGTCATGTGATATATTGTAGTGATAAAAATATTAATTACAGCCAGTTTAAAATCATTTACCATGACCTCCAAGCCCATTTGTATCATTATAATAAAATCAGTTTGCTTTCATTAATGATTAAAACTTTTTAAAAAATCTTTATTATTATTGTAGGTGTGAACAGTCTGGTATGAATCAGTCCAGTAGGAAAATTAATAAATATTCAAACAACATGTGACAAATTGATTAACCGTTTGCTCTTGGGATCACACAAACGCTCTTTCTACAAAGCGTCTTCTCCATTTAAATGCATACGGTGCCCCAGTTTAATTATTCCAGTTGGGATTGTCTTGTTAGTAATTAACCCAGGCTCTCCATACTGGTTTTGGGGTGATATTGGGCCAATTAAAGATCAATAATCCTGATCTTTAGCTGGCTGCTTCCTCACAGTGGTGTCTGTGTGTTTCAGGGTGAACGCGCAGTCGATGATGCTCATTAGTAAGCAGCACAGGCTTGAAGTCAATATGCTGGGAGCTGAGAGGGTCAGATCAATATAGATCTGAGCTGGAAGTTAGTTGGAGAAGTAAAGAAAGAAAGAGACTGTTATCTTCTTTGTTTGCCCGAGCTATCCCGCTCCCTGACTCAAGGAAAATTAAAAAAAAAAACGAGCTGAGTTTTCATCCTTGTGGAGTTTGTTTTTTTCTGGTTTTACTGTATTTCTGCTCCACTGTGTCTCTTTGTAAGTGTGTCTTCACAGTAATTTATCACATGTGCATCACATATTTCTGAAGTCATCACCATGAAATCCACTTTTAGTCACAGACACACACACTTTCCTCTAATTGTCTTTTGGTACGAATAACACACACACACACACACGCACAGCCCAACACTCACCACATGTTCCTGTTCTTTATTAACACACACACATGTTCCCTCTCTGTTCCCCCTGGGTCTTTATCTCTATCTCAGAGATCAGTTTGGGAATTAGTTCAGACTTAAATAGGTCCTGCCTCTCTGCCTAGGGCGACACACACACATGGACACACACGGTCTTTCTCAGAAACACAAACACTGCAGTGGACCGACATGGTACGCAAACAAATTCTCACCTACACACCACCTGGGATGGAAAAAAGCACGAGTTTACTCATTAGGGTTTCCATCCATCTGAATCGATGAGCGGAGTTAAAATGTAAAAAAAAAAAGGGAAATGGTGGTGTTTTATTTGTTGCCATTTTTTAAAAAATATAATATAAATTAAAGAAACTGTTTCTACCTCCCACACAAAAACATATGGTATAACAATTAGACAAGAGAGATCAAATAACATAAACTGATCAGGCATAAGATTAACCGGCTGCCTAATATTATGTATGTCCTGCTAATGCTGCCAAAACACCTCATGAACAGTAAGCATGAACTCCACTCCACATGACCTTTAGAGGTGTCCTGTGGTGGCACCAGGACAGTAGCAGTAGATGCATGATTGGATTGAGGCCCCGTCCACACAGAGACATTTTAAATCGTTTCCCCCTGAACCGGGAAGTTATGCCAGGCCTGTATGTGGCGCTGTAACGCTGCCACAGAAACACATCAAAACAGAGAAGAAGACACAGCGCATGCGCAGTGGTGCCAACTTGGCGACTTTCCAGTCCTCTTGGCAACTTTTTTTTGTCAAAAGCGACTAGTGACAACTCTAGTGACTTTTTCTGGTGTTATAGGCGACTTTTCTAGTGTTTGGCAACTCTGACATGAAAGCACGTATCGTTCAGCAGTCACTACCCAGATAGCACACATACGTCTCGCCATTCTACTCCTAACATCTGTAAATGTGTCTGAGAAGCATCGGCCCATAGCTGGACACGGCTTCCCAGAGGGCGGGGCTATGTGCTCTATTTCAGAGTCGGAGATAGGTCGGCTGTGCCCCTCATCTCAACTGGTCTTCACGTAAGACCACTTTAAACTTATATAAAAATAGTTTTTGTTTGTTTTAAATTTTGTGAATATGACATTCAATAAAGTTG
>OOFC01010184.1:10992-36099 GCA_900323345.1 Pseudochromis fuscus
CTCAAAAGCAGGCCGCAGGATTAATCTCTGCAATGATACCACGCCAAGCTATTATCTACATTACTTTATTTGAAGATGCTGACTCCTACTTGTACACACTGCATGCGTGTGTGTATGTGTGTGTGTGTGTGTGTGTGTGTGTAGCTGTTCCTCCGTAAGACACTGAAGAAAACACTGCTGTTCCCCTCATATAGTGTTGTACTGTATGTCAGTTCATTTCCTGTGGACAGCAGGTTGAATTACAGACAGGGGAGTGGTTTTTTTTCGGGTTTTTTTCAAATATATACCCATGTTTGTTTAATCTACTCGTCAGAGGAGAGGCACACACACACACACACACACACACACACTGCTGCTGCTCTCTTGTCCATCATTCACATAAAATTACTCAGCTCTGGACTTGAAGCTGTGAACTTGATGATACTATCACACACAGACACACACCTCCCCCTCTCTCCTTTCTCCCCTTAATTGATTTTCTCCTCTTTATGGCCGTCCTCTAGCCACCACATTTGATCCTCATTCCACTCTTACCTCTGCCTGCCCTTATCAGCACTGACTGTAAACTAAGCAGATTTTGTTTTCCAACAAAAGGCCTCCCTTTTTCCTTTCTTTCTGCATTATAAAATCAGTCGACATATCTCTCTCCATCGAGCCATTTTTTCACATCTCCGACAATCTTGTCTTTGCCACCTTGAATTTTCAAATAAAAGCTGGGATTTCAAATAATAGTGATCAAATACAGTGAGTGGAGCAAAAGAATAAAAACTAGCTGAGATAAAAAAAATAAATAAATCAAATCACTCAAAGAGAAGACATTTACCTGTGCTTTAATGGCACCCCAAGGTAAATTAGACATATTGTATGTTTAGCAGCACTAATTATCTGGGTACAGAGCCCTGCCAGACTCTCTGATATCCCTCTCTGAGTTTGTGCTTTAAACAGAGAGGTTTTCATTCATGCTATTCACAGTCTCTCTGTCTGGCTGTTTGTTGATCAGTGAGCTACTGCTGGTGAAGTATTTCCCGCAAACCTTGGTTTGCAGGGAGGCTTTCAATTAAAAATATCTGCAGGAAATGTAGAGTTTAATTTGTCACAGCATTTCACATTAGAAATGTGAAAAGTGAAAGTGACTGAAAATCAATAGTGAATGAAAACATTACGGGTTCGTCACAGGTCTGAGCATGATATGAATTTAAAAGGTTTTTGTACTAATAATGTACATTTCACTGAGGACAACAGCTAATATTGAGGAAATTTCAAGTTTGAATTCACCAGAAACAGCATGAATAACAAATGAAGCCTTAAAGGGACAGATAAGTTTTGACTAATACAAGATACTCTAGGAAAAATTAGGAATAAAAGCATATTTCATGATAAGCTGTGTTCAAATCAAGGCTTATTTAACTTTTCAAAGTATTCATGCTTTCATGGAACTTATACTAATCCATGCTAAATACGTGCAAGTAAAATATTATTAATCCAAGATATAATTAAAAATTAACACCATCTTCACACCTTACAATCTGCTGCTTAGACATCTCCCTACCTAGTGATCAGACAAGTAACAATACAGCTTTGTGTTTGTGTAATGCGAGTAGAGGAAGAACTGTTTATTTCACATTCTTCGATGTGGTCTCAGAATAGTCAGTATACAGTACAGATTACATCTCTGAATGCAGCAGAGAGAAACAGGCTTATCCCGATACAGTATCGCTCTCCCGGATCCATAGACATGCGGACATGAGTCGCCTGAATGGAATTCAACACTGATGCCCACGCATGATTTGTCACCGGCGCTAATTCCACAAACCAACATCCCAAGCCATTCATTTTCATAAATAGCCCACTGTTCAGTTATTTATTTATTTTTTTATCTCTATCCCTTGTCTATCCATCGTGTTGTTTTTTTTCTTCTTTATCGTTAATTCTCTCGTTTTATCTCTGCCTTTTTCGCTCTATCCATCCCCTCCACATCCTGGCTCTCTGTCTCGCTCTCCTTTTTACCATCATGCCAAGTTGCAGGCTCGGGCTACGTTGATCCGCATTTGTGACAGCGTCTGAGTGAATTAACGCAGTGCTGCCACTGTGCGCAGACATCTAGGACACACAGCAGAGAGAGAGGGGAAAAAAAACCAAAGGGAAAAAAAACTCAGCCCTCGTTCTGTCTATCTGGCCGAGCCGGAGCAGAGCTTATCAGGCTCTACTAGAGGAGAGGAAAGAGAGGCGGATATTCACCCCCACTGCAGTGCCATAGTGTACATATCAGTGCCAGTCCAGGCAACGTAGTCGCAGTTTTCAAATGTCAAATGCTTATGTATGTGTGTTTTTGTGCGTGTAAATTTGAAGCTCGAATAACGTATACTGTAGAGTGAATTAATGTTTGAGCTGACCTTATTGTTCCCGGTGTAGAAGGCTGCTTTGCTTCACTGACTTACAGACCTTACAGAAAGCCAAATATGTCTTCTTTAATGCCAGGATGGAAACTTTTCTCCACTCCCAACGCCATTACCGATTGTGATATATGGTCCTGTATGACACTCCATTAAAACTCTATTCTGCTAACCTTTTTCACATTCACACTTTAACATAGCGTTTATCAGCTTTAGCCATTCTCCAACTTTATTATCTCTCTCTATAGAATCTATTTAGTTACTGTTACTAGTCCCGGGCAGTGATTCTTAGTGAAAAATCAACATCTTATCTAACCTTTACCGGGGGAACAGGTGGAATTGATGAGCGAACAGAGGTGATTATTGGGCTTGGCATTGACCAGAGAATGCAGAATCGATACAGAAGTGCTGTATTGATCCTTATGCTGGTTGTTGATGAAGTGAAGAGACTCGCTGTGCCAATCGGGAGATGAACGCAGCACAGTGATTCACTGAGCCGAAGGGGGTTTTACTGTAGGGTTAATCCTGTGGTTAAGATTCGGACCTCTTGAGCGTGTGTTCATTCATGTCTTTAGGATATCACATGGTGTGTAATTAGAAATGTTTGCATGACACTTGATTTGCCATCACACCTCTGCTGCAGATGATGAAACCTCTAATGTCAACGCTGACGGCTGTAATATTTCCAGATCTCCATAGAAAGGCAAACCGGAGATATGTGCAGAATGAAAGAGAAATCGCATGCTTTTCAACAGACCAAACTTGGCGACTCTGGTTGGGTCTGGTTTCCAGGAGGCTGCCTACTAGATAGGAGCTGGCAGGTATGGTGCTTGCAGCCCACTCTCCTGTCTCATGGAATACTGTCGCTCCTCCGTTTCAGACTGCCTCCAACTGTTTGCGTCCACGTGTGCACCGTACTCGCCCGTATGTGTGTTTCACCGTGTGTGTATGTTTTCCACTGTGCTGTGTAGCTGTGGTATCGCCGCGAGCGATTCTCCTGCCATGCGGAATGTACCCGAGTGTGGATCCACTTCAAAGCTTCTCCACGTCCACATCCACACACACTCAGGCAGTATAGATGTACCCAGGAAATCTTTATTATATATATATATGTTGTTGTTTTTTTCAAAGTACAGCTTTATCTATATGCACCCCTCTCCTACACTGTACAATACATGCACATGCATCAAGATCAGACGAGGAGGAATCTTCATGCGTTCACTGATATTTCAGGATATAAACCCTCAGTCCCACAGCAAAGGTCTCTGTAGTGACAGTGGTTTGAAAAATGAGTGCAAACAAGTCATGAGGTCTATTGTGAACAATGCAGAACAATTCTGTATCCACCGACAACCAGGGCACGAGGGCACACGTTTTTTTTTTTCATCTTGCGGATGATTGTCTTCACGTGGAAATAAAAATAGAAAAAAAAAACACAAACGAGAGACAACCGCTTAGAGCTGTCATGATGGTGACAGCAAATATATACATACAGTTTATATTGTAGACACTAGCCCACTCTAATAAAAGCAGGCTTTTACTAATCAGTTAAGAGGTGTCAGTGGCGAGCCGCCTGCCACTTAGATGCTCCACGCAACCGAAGTGAGTGGGCGGATACATTGACGTGTTTATATGTGCGTTTGTGTGGGAAGGTATGTGTCTGTGTTTGTCACCTCAAGCTGAAGGATACTTTAAAGTCACGCACCTTACCTCGCCACAGCCGAGGCCACTGGGTTTCAATATGTGTCAGAAACAGCTTTTCAGAGGTGTGCACACGTGAAGGTGCTCAGTGTACAGTATGCAAACGGAGAACACGTCATGTGTGATTCATGCCCAGTTCCTAATGAGACGACTGCGTACACTGTGGTAGACAGCAACAAAGCCTCCAACAGTTTGTTGCTGTAACCCTGCTATGTTTTTGATAACGGCGCACAGTGAAGGGAGACGGCCAAATGAGAAGTAACAAAACACAAAAAAAATATTGGCACAGATCAAAACTCACAAAATGCCCCACTCTTTGAGCCACCAGGACATCTCCATCCCCTCATTTTTTTTATTTTTTTTTCTGTTGGCAGCCTTGCATCATCAGCAATGTCCTGGATGAGACACGAGCAATAGAAAAGAGAAACAAGGAGACCGAGGAGACAGTTTTCCATCCAAAACCATCAGACTGAAATTTGAAAGGAGGCAGTTTGTTCACAGTGTACTCGTGGCCACATATGTAGGGTACCCACTCACATTCAACTGGTATTCATTTATCATGAATATGATGCAGAGCAATGACCATTAAAGTGTCTCCAGTTGTCTAGTTAGAGCTCTATGAACAGGAAGCAAAGAGCCTATCACTTTGCCCTTTTATCTTCCTACAGCTCTCAAATCGAGTGGAGACATTCAATTTAAAGTCTAAGGTCTGGTAGAAGCCGGTGACTTCCATTAACTCCATCCCTCTGAAGTAGCTGGAGAGGTACAGCATCAAAGAACTTTAATTATCCTGCGCCGCAATGAGAGAGACAAAGTGATATAACTGAGGCAGAAAAAGAAGAAAGATATACAGCGAGAGGGACGCAGACAGAAAGACAGGCCAAGCCGGGAAAAGAAGTAAGAAGAATATGGATTATATGCCATAAGTTTGGCTGATCTGCTTTATTCTCTTTTTGCTTTTGAAGGACCCTCAAGGTTTTAAATTGCTTCCTTGCTTTCATTATCTGCCGTTTGATTGGATTGTGGAGCCCCGCTGAGGTGTGCCATCAGGAAATAATGGGCAGATCTAGTTGCATTATTATTTTATTTTGATTTGGTTTGCACCCGAGATGGAAAATTCACCTAGAAAACTGGAGCCCATTCACAGCTATTATTACCTTTGATCACTGAGTCAGAATGGTAGATCGCGTGTAGGAACAAGTGTGCGGATGCAACAAATAATTGTACACCTTGGCGCGAGAGAATTTTTCGAGGCGATGTATCGCTTTCCATAGAGATGTGGGGGGGAAGCACATTTCTCCCTTAGTCTTTTTAGTGGGCCAGCCAAGACTGATAGTGGGACAGACATTCAGACAAAGTGGTGGAGTACAGGGCGGTCTGTGGGGAGCTGGGCGGTAAAGGTCAGGGACGGAGAGATGGCTCTAGCACAAGGACATAATTGGCTAGGCAGAGAGCCAGTTCAACACACACACACACACACACACACACACACACACACACACACGTACATACAAAGGTAGGAGATAGTGTTGTAGCCATAGGGAGAATTGGAGCCTACTGAGGGAATCACAGTCACCAGAGAGAAACATGTGAAAGTCTTGACAAAGATTGTTTGGCTTTTTATCCATCACCCATTTTTTTTAACTCCTCTGCAGCTCCTGGAGATCAAGCTTTGTGGTATTACGCCTCCTCTCTCTCCCTACCTGCTCTCTTCATCGCTTTTCATATCCAAATCAGTTTTTTTTTTTTTTTGAGGTTCCTCTCTCAGCAATATTTCACTGCCGTCATCGAAAACTTTAATGCAATTGACTCTCTTCTTTCCCTCTCCTCTTCCTCGCCTCCTCTGTCCTGGAGTGGCCGCAGACATCCACTTCCAACAGAATACCAATGCTCTGGAAATGGTGCAATAACCACCTAGTAACAGAAAATAAATCCTAATCTGCAGTTTGTGTGTGTGTGCTCCAAAAAAAAAAAAAAAAAGTGGGGGGAGTAAGTTATCATTTATGGACTTATTGTTTTTCATACATTGCACAATTGTTTTATCAAGGACTTGTTGGCGTCTGCTGTCCCTTCTGGCGCTGCTCAGGTGGCATTGATAGCTTTAGCTGTGCTCATTTGCATTGACAATGAGCAGTAATAAAACCTGGATGAGGAGCTGTGACTAAAGCCATGACTACCACCAACACTGGTGCACCTCTGTTTCTGGGTGTTTTTCATTTCTTTGCCACATAATGGCTTTCATGGCTTCTTTTCTATACATGCATGTGGGAGAAACACACTCAGGCCCATACCTAAATTCATGACTACGTCTTGCATAATAACGCTCCCTTTAATGTCACAGCAAAGAGAAAGAGGAGGAGGCGGGGAGGGATTAGGGTTAAGGGCACTGTGTTAGATGCCTATCATCAAAGAGAATTAAAATGGTGTAATAGAAGTAAAAAGCACCCTTGGGCAGTAAAGAGTGGAAGTGTTTGTGTAGCAGGGAATGCAAAGAAAAAAAAAAAGTGTGCTGTGGATATATACCAGTAGACAGGCCTGACTGTGGGGAGGCCGGGAAGGTTTGCCCAATCAAACTATCCACAGGCATTGATTCAATGTGACTGCTGTAAGTGGTTGTAAGTGAGGAAATAGTCAAACTCTCATTGGCTAGTACTTACAGATAGCTCTCTTAGGCTTGCACAAGTTGATAGACTGTCAGCACCGGGGCTCAGCACAGGTTCATCTCTGCACCCAAGGGTGCATTAATGGGTCCTTCCTTCTCCGTGATGTGGGGTAGTTTAGATAATGGTGTGGTGGAAGGAGGATTTTTCTTTCCCTTCAGTCACCATTCATTGAAAGTTTTGATTGGATGATTTGGGTGTAACAGAATTGAATTTTAAAACGTCTCTTGCAGGTTTTTATTTTGTCCTTTTCACTTTTCGTCTGGAAGGGAAAACAAGATAGATGAGAGAGACAAATAGGCGAAAGCTAGACAGCGGTGCTGATAAGCCCCTCCCTGCCTGTCACCTTTCTCGTGGGAACTCTTTTTGCATCAGCGTAATGTTTTATTGATTTATCGGCAGCGTGAGAATGATCCATTTATCCCCGTCTCAGAGAGAAATATGAGTGTTGATGTGTTGTGGCTGAATAATCCTGGTATTAATTGAAGCCAAGGAGTGTCAAGATGAGGTGATTGGCCTGTTTGAGGTCCGTGGTAGAAGAAGTGTCCCCGTGAAGTATCCGTGGTGTTAGCATGGCGATTTGGGCTTAGTAAGAAGTCGTAATCCATCATATTGGGACAGTCCAACAAAGCAAAAAAAAGCAAATACACCGATTTCTAACCTCTTAACACAAAGCTTCAAATGTCTTGCTGTAAAGGTTTTGTTGATGGCATTTGTAAACACTGAGCAATATGAAATGATTTTTTTGGGAGGGGCGGGGTTGGCGCCTCTTCCCTGTGGCGTTGCGGTTGAGCATGAGTTAGACGTGGCATTTCAAGCAGCCCTAAGTGAAATCTAATATGGCGTTTGTTTAATTAAAACCCAGGCAGTGTTTTGGGGGCAGCAGATTAGTGCTAAAAGATCCAATTAAAGTGTTTGGTGAGAGAGGAGCTCTGCAGCCTGTTGGGTTTCCTCCCTGATAAGTGAAATACCTTGCAGCCAAACCTGATAGCACTGATAGCATATAATGAGAAAGGACCCTTAGTGCTACACGGGGCTACAGACAGCCACTAGCTACGGCTCCTGCTGCTGATGCTCCCTGACTCTCCTGCCCTCCTTTCATCCTCAGAAAACCTCAGACGCAGACACTTGTGGTGCTATCTCAGAGCACAATCAGCATGTCTGAGAGCAAAAGAGAAATATTTAGAAGCACTGTAGCGTCCCTCTTTTTCAATGAAGCCTGATTACCATCACGTTCTGTGGAAATATGCTGAAAAACAAACGGAGATAAAGGCAATGAAGAGTTTTCTTTGGAGTTTGTTTGTTAGTCTAATCTCTCCCGCTTGGTTTTGCAAGCTCAGATAACTGTCTAAATCTTTTATTAGATTCTGAGGAGGCTGGAACAACCACGGTGTTGATGGGATGAAATGGGGATATTTAGCATTCAGCTAATGTTTTTTTGTTGTAACAGTAACGCCGGCGCAAATGAATCCCTATGAGTAATAGTTCTTTTTACATACAGCTGGCCAGAGCGAGCATGACAGTTAGTCATGGGAGGGCCGTGCAGGAAACATTTGTGTGTATTGTGATGGGTAATGGGATGTGAGGCTTCATATATTCCCATTTTTCTGTGTTTTTTTTTTTTTTTCTTTCCTGACAGCCAGCCACATTAACAGTTTATTTCCCGACACGAGCCCTCTCACTTCTGCCACCCTTAGTTACTTTGCTGGAACCATGTATTTCGTCTCACCAACCTCTTCATCTCTCCACAATAGAGCGCTCCGAACCAGCCATTAGCGAAGCAATCAGCATACTGTAATGTAAATATTTGCCTGGGGCTATTTTATAAAGACCCACAGCCAACTGAATAAGTATGAGAGTCTCTGGATGAAATTCATACTAGAAGGCTTCATATGCAAACACACACCTGCAACTGAATATCTACGCACAGCCGTAAACACAGCGCTAGCTCACACACACACACACACCAGCTTTTTTTTTTTTTTTGTATCTTTTCTATCTCAACAACAGTTTCTCTTATTCGCAGTGCCTCTCTGCCTGGATAGAAATGCCATCGCTCTGAAGAACTTCTATTGTACTTGCTGGCAGGGTGCTTGTGGTGCACTTGATGGAACAAAATAAAAGTTAAAATTGATCAAGGTAATGTGAAATTTGACAGAGCAAAACGTTCTCCCCGAGACAGCTTTGATGTTTTCACTTTGTTTCAATGTTTGATGTCAGGGCTGCTCGTTGAGTAGATGTATACATGCTCTGTTATGGCAGAGAGATGCCTTCCAGTGCTAGCTTTCATCCCGGCTCACTTTCTTGACGTGTTTTTTTTTTTTTTTTTTCATTTAAAATTCCATTATTGTCGTATCCTTGTTTTTCGAACAGCACTCGTAATCCCACGTTTGGGAAAAAAGAAAAGGTAGAAATTCCATGTTGTGTGTTGCATTGATTTTACAGTAATGGTCGATGTTCTGCCCAGTCTTTTGCCTTCACTGGCCTACTTCTATCTCTACACTCGCAGAATATTTTTTCCACTTATCTCTATTAGTAGTAACAACAGCAAGCATACAAAAACAAGTGGCAGTTGTTCCAGTGGTGTTTAGTCCTGCTCTGCCTGCACTGGCGACCTCTTTGTTTTTTCCCTTTTGCTGTACTCCACTGTCCACCGTCTCTTACCTGAACCACCGATCACCATCTGACCGTCACTACAGGCAGCCGCAGACCTCTCACTGAGGATCTACAGCCTCCTCGACGGAGCTTAGGGTCAAGTGCAATGATGGGGATTGAGGGGTTGCCAGGTTGTGCACAAGATAAGAAGTGCTTTGATAAGCTGTGATTTTGAAATGTGGACAAGTATAGCTGTGGAGTGAGAATTTGAAGAGCAGGGGATTTTTTTTTTTTTTTTTCATATCATACTGTGTTTGACACAAGGAGCTCTGGGTTCTGCTGAGGACAAATGATGGACTACAAACAACTGCAGTGTCGTTTTCCTATCCATTTTTCTTCATGTTTTCCTAAACTGAATAGCTTGAATGCAGGTCGCGCTCAATGTCGTGTTATTCTCCTGCAGCGTACTGTGTGACCTCTACATGTTGTCATACAGAACATACGCCTTTTGTCCACAGAAGCACACAGGCGAGAAAATATTGTGCTATTGAATCTCCTGTTAAGAGGTCTCTGTCACTTACAAACAAGAAATACCAGTATGCTCTGTATGTGTTGTATATCTATTTGTACACAAATATACACAAATAAAGCCACAGCAAAAGTTCAAACAGATTTATTGCTCCTCTTGTACTGCTATTCGTGCCTCCTTCTGCACAGTGAAACACATCCCCATCAGCATTCATATCCAACGCTGCAGTAAAATGAAGTCAGATCCTGATAGGCTCTGTGCGACTGTGGTACCTGTTGCCCTATTGGCTCAGCCCGCGGATTGATGTCTTCCCTTTGATGAAACAAGAGCTCATGTCTAGACTATACAATGGGCCCTGTCACCTTGTCTTTCTACTGCAACATATTTAAAGTGTGTAGGTCACTGAGTATCTACCTTTTTTTTTTTCTTTTTACTCTTTTTACCAGAATGGATTGCGTGCCTATAGGTAGCTCTCCATTTAACCGGAGTAGTAATATGTTTTAATGAGCCTGATTCCCCAGGGCAGTGGAATAAATTCCCTAATTTGGCATTGGACTAAGAAAAAAAATTAAAAGCCCAAGCTTTGTGCCAATGTACTGTCCCAGGGCAAGGAGAGAAAAAAAACCTGTTGAATGAAGACCTGCCAGAATATATTTGAATGATGTGTTTTTGGTTTGTGTTTTGTCAAAGGTAGCTCTGGGGTCCTGCTGGGTAAGACTTTGTCTTTCCTGTGCATTTGCTCATTTTTATGTGTGCCATATGAGCCAAGATATGTGTGTGAGCCCGGGCTGAAGGATTGAAGTCAGCTTTGTACAGAGGTTTTGCCTATAGTCCCCATCCCCGTTACCACGCTGCTGCAACAATTCCCCCATCCATTTGACTCACACAGAGTGGCAGATTTCTTTTGCCTTTCATGAGATGTTGAAAGCTGCCGTCGCTCGCTTTATATTTCTTGTCAGTTCAGCTAAGTACATCTTCAAAGGCAGCAACTGGGACCGGCTGGTATGGGTGGGGTTGAGGTATATGAATGAAAGATTGAGAAGAAGAGGGTAGAAGAAGAGATGGGATAGAAACGCTTGGTAGCTTAGCTTCTAGGTATACATCTACGCGCTGAAATCGAAATCTGCACTGAAGGAAAAGGCATGCACACGTTTAAACAAGCTGATCTGCACACCGCACAGATGAACAGTCCTTAAACTTTGAGGTCAGGACCTCACCTTGAACTTGATGAGAGTAAAAGATCATAAGTTATTTCTAGTACTAATACATTCTCTGATATATCTTTAATATTTTTTTAAATGTAGGAGAATATATTTTTTTTTTTATGAATGCCAGAGCCTAGTTATGCAGGCTTATCTTTGATAGATCAATGAAAAGGTGCCCAGTCCTTGAAATGATGACATTTGAAAATGAGTGTTCAGGAAAGCACTTGATTTTCCTCATTACATTTGTTGTGCCAACGCAAAGAACCATCTCCTCCCTGCGGGCATGATATCTGGTTTAATCAACTTAAAGCTGTTTCTGAAAAGCAACAAAAACTGACAAAACAGGCTACACTGAAATCCACAGGACAACTTAACAGCTCTTTTATGTTGCATCACAAAGCTTTGGAGATTTTAAACTGAGATCACGGGCCGACAAGGTTAGAAAACTTAGCATAGAGTGCTTAGCAACCCACAAACAAGTCTAGATTTTCAAACTATTGGACATCCACTATCAATTGTGAGCACATCCACATGCTTCCACACCAAAACAACAGCAGCAACATGGAGAGCTTTTTGGCTTAGTCTTTAATTAGGCTGGCACTAAGAAACACTGAGAGTCCGGCATGTTCCATCCCGCTGCCCTCCACACTCCCTCAGGCCCTCTCAAACTCACCCCAGGCAAATTCAGCTAAGCCCCGGCCTCTGATCAGCATACACAACCACACGCACCCACACACCTCTTCATACTCAGCCTCGCATGCGGATGTGCACAATCTCCTCCAACATGTACTTGCTCGCCGTCTTTGTGCCGTCCTCGGTCAGAATAGCACACGCCCTCCTGCCTATCGCCAATCCATAACGCCCGCTTAAGGATTTCATTAATTACAGCTTTCAAGAAGAACCCTTTGCCCCGCGCCTGTCCCTTTCTCCCCCCCTCTCATTGATTGCAACTCCTCTTATTTATTTGTAGATAGGCCGTGTGGCAGTGGCCTTTTAAGCATCTATCTCTGTTGCGCCCCCCTCCCGCCGCCCCTCCATCTAAACCCACCCCACCCTTTTGATAAAGGATTGGAAACAGATAACAGAGGAGGTGGTGCAGGACCGACCTCTCCCCGGCTTTGTGGCTAAATCACTGCAAGGAGACGGATTGCACCTCTGCCGCCAAAATTTCCCTCCCATGGTTTGAGTCAGTGCTGCATTTTGTCTCTCGCTCGGTGTCCTTGGAGCATTGGCGAGAAGTGCCGGCCAGACTCCGTCAAGATATCTGGTCAATGGTGGAAGAAGAGGAGTTGGGAGGAGAAGAATGGAGAGGACGGAGTGGAGGTGAATTGAAGAAAGGGAGGGCATTAATTATATGGTTGACACATTCAATAGAGGGCTGAAGTCAAACCACCTGCCGGAGGGAATTGGAAAACAGCGACTACAGAGTACCGCTCCAATATCAGGAGCCAGTCGCAGTGATAAAGACTGTCTTGGTCAGAGACTGCGCTATCTATCTCATAGTGTGTCTTTTTGTGCGTGTCTGAGTGGTTTTGACATCCAGAACAGCACTAAAATAAAAAGGTATTGTGCATGTGTGCTTGAATCGTAATTATTCATTTAAGATATGTACAGATGGATGAGAAATGAGAACATACAATGTAATGTTTTGTAGACAACTCGCTCTACCATTTTGCAGACGGTAAAGTGTGTTTTCCAGTATTATTTCCAGCATTCATTATTATTTCCTGTTTACGGTCTTATCTCTGGTTGTTTGTAAATGATTGGATTCATAATTGACATAAAATCTAATTCCTCATGAATGGCCACAGTTACATTTTTATTTGCAAAGCTGCTGCCCCCACTCTGACCTGAATCTGTAACCAACTGCAACATCACGTTACTGTAACCACGGGTCAAATAGGCATGTTTCTGTATCATTATGTCTGAATTGAAGCTTCAAGCAACAAAACCATCATGAAGTAAATGTGGAAATTTCAACTTTGCCATTAATGTTTTCATCCAGCATACTGAAATACTGAGAGCACAAACCTCTGCTAAGGTATAACACAGCTGTGCTAATGCTATAGACTGAACACTGTTGCCCTCTTGTGGTGAAATAGCAACACCAGCTTTTTAAAACATTGTTGAATTTTTGTTTTTTAGGCAGGATCCAATCCTGTGGTATTACCCAAACTGTAATCATGTATTCCTTGGGGGATACCCTATCCCTCTCAAAATAATAATTGTGATAAGTTCAGTATTTTGTTTTTTTTTTCCTAATGTTGTTAATAGATGGACACAAATCCAGGACAAAAAGAGAACCTCCTTGGCTGAGGTGAAACGGGTGGTTTTGACATTTTGAGGAAATTAATTACCTCATTGTAAAATAAAATCAGTGAATTACACATGGTTTGATATAGTACTCAAAATGTGTATTTAATGTTTCAGGATGTTTAAGTAATGTAACCAAAGTGTAGATCGTAGTCCATGTAGCTTGATTCTTATGAGAAGCAAATTGGCCCTAAACAGATGAACTAGGGGTCTGTCTTTGTGATCTTGATTACCATAGCTCAATAATGATCATGTGTTTTTTTTAGAAGTCCAGTTGATGCTGCAGGTCCGTTACTGTCCATCATTTACCTTCCAGTGGTATAGATGACTTTTCTCTGTCTCCATTATTCCACCAGTGCGAGGAGTTGCATTTGCAACCTGTTGGGCCACCGTGACCATAGTGGCAGCTCCACCTCAGGCATGACCACCATTCTTCAAAAAGACATTCTCCACTTATATGATGGTGGTGGAGAGCTCCTTGGATTATTTCTTTTGTTGACAAATCAAATGTAGGAGAAGGATGTTTTCTTTTACCTTGACATGTTTCGACTGTCATCTGTAGTCTTCGTCAGAAGCATCAGCTGATCAGTATGACGTGTCCTTATATGCTGTTCTTCCCAGGTGTGGTCAACCTGTTAGACCCAACAAACTCCTACATTTAAATTGTTGAAAAAAGTAAATGATCCAAGAATAATGCTCAGAACAAGAAGACAAAACTGAACTTGCTGGATTCATTTGAAATTCAAATTCAAAAATTCTGAATATAGTTTTTGTACTCATTAAAACATTCAGTGATGGCTCTTGCCCTGTATGGCAGCATCTGCATTATTATGATTCTCCACTCACCTATAGAAAAATATTTCCACCAATTTGTGCACGCTACATGTAGCTTACGCCGAAGTGATTACCCAACTTTACCCATGTCATTGCTTGACGTCTCATACTGAACTTTCTGGAGTTTGAAGTGATTGCCACATGAAGTCTTAACTGTTGTTATTAACATCCAATCTTAGCTCAAAGCGTCACTCAAAGTCAACTTATACCTCCACATGAATAATTTCACTTCCTGTTATATAAAGAAGTAACCAGACGGGGACCATTATGGCTAGCGAGATGCCCAGCGGTGAAAGAGTGCAGGTAAATGCATATAGATTTACGCTGATAAATGACCACTACCATGAGCTGATTGCTGCCCTCAAAAGAAAAGAAAAGGTATACTGGTGCACAAGACCGAGATCCCATGTACCTTAAATGTTGCCATATTTGTGAAGAGCTACTTTTCACAAGCAATCACTTCATCAAGGTTGCCATTGATGGCAGGCGTCAGTTTAAATATGTGAGTTGTTTGGTGAGAACAGCAGGGCCTGAGTGAGCACTGCCTTAAATGTTACTGTGGAATTGTCCTTGGCTCAGAGGGAGGCGGCTGAGTAAACTTCTGAAAAGTACAAACTTGATTGAATTTTTTTTTTCTGTCTATCACGCCAGCCTGTATTTGGTGTGTGTGTGTGTGTGTTTTTCTCTGTTTGTGCGCGATGGAGAGAGTGTACAGGAGACGTGGGAGGTGCTACAGCAATGCACATTTCAGTATTTCTGCTCCTCATCAGTGAGGTGGAGCTGCTTGTGAGTTAATCAATGAGATATAAAGGTGTTTGATGTCGGAATGGTTGGAAACGATGTCAGGTTTGTCACAGACGTTGGTGGCTAGGATGTGGGGTTGCTATGCCAACCACAGGCACAGCTGGTCTATCTTTAGAGAAACACAATGAAGCTGTGTTTCAGCGGGCAATCATCAAATTCAGAGAAAAGGAGGGCACCAAGCAAACAAAAAAGGTCATCAGGCAAGTTTATTCACAGTTTGATTTTGATCTCTAAAAACAGAGATTCGTATTGTCAGCTTGACTTATTGTTTGTTTTCCTCTGCGAGGAAGAATCATCCCTGTGCATACCTTTTTAGTTTCAAGTATTTTTCTATTTGATGTTGTCGATATCAAAGGGAAGATTAACCCTGCGTCATACAAGCTGCTGATTCCTTTTAGCATCTGTCCATCCAGCTCTCTAATCCTTACTTTTCAAAGGCGAGTGGGCATGTGAGAGATTCCCAAGTAGTTTTATGAATAGAATCTACTTGTAAGAGAAATATGCAACAAGCATGTGAGAGGCTGGCATGAAAAAAACCAAGGCACCTTTAGTTTGCAACGTTTTGTTTGTATCTGTCACTTTCTGAAATTAGCTATTCCTGTATGTGAGAGAAGACTGCATACAGAAGTGGCATCTTGATTATCACTTCTCACACTTCACTTTCAGGGTTTCAGAAGCGAGATGGAGAGAGACAAGGGACGTTATGTGGCTTTGTTTATCATGCTAATGCAAATTTTCTGCCATTTGCTCTCATCCACAAACATTTATAGTATTACCAAGGTTGTTCAAAGAGATGTCGGCTTTGCTGGTTAGTATATTTTGGACCAGAATTGAGTTCAAACATGTACAGATGCTTTTAAAAACTTTTTAAAAAGAAGAAGTCAAATCTAGTTATTATTGTTTGTATTTTGAGTCCCCAGAGCTGGCAAGGGGACAGCTTCCAAAAACAAGCCAATCAGAACAAAGTGGCTGTAATTGGGGGTCCTTGAAGGGACAGGCACTAAATTTCAAATAGAGGCTTGACTGAGGGGCTATATAAATGATGTGTAAAAATAAATGATGGAAAGATATTCAGGACTCCTGAATAATATCTGCGTGCATGATGTGTCATCTTTAACAACAGCTTCCTACCATCAAGTAAATACTAAAGCCAGTGTGACAAACATGGTTGTACAGATAGTCAATCCATCTTGACTTATTACATTCAGTACACAACTAGTCTGAGGCAAACAAACAGAACTAGCTAAATCGATTTGTTGCAGTGGTTTGTTGATATCATGTGAGAAATAACTCTGCAACACTATCTGCCTCGGTGGAAGGAGTCTGCTCTTTATTCAGCCAACGTGTTTGGCTGTATAAATTACCACAGCATAAATTTCCACACAGTCATAAAACACAATCCTAGAAGTAAGGATAGTGTTTGTCTTGTAAACAAAGTTACATTTAGTGTTACTAACTGAAACATATTACATCGCTGAGATCTAACAAATGTGTGTGGAGCACATTTCCATAAACCATGTGCAAAGCCAACTTTTTGATTATTTTATATTGGGCAGTGTTCACTCCCATATTTGCTAGTTTGCAGTGTGCTTTGTGTGGTACACAGTGAATTACTGCTGCCAACTGTTAGAGAAATAATTTGATAACAGCAGCAGGAGTTTGTATGTCCATTCATGTGTTTGCATGATGCAAACAGAGAAGTTGGCTCTCTGCTTAAAAATTATTCCTAAAGTGCTTTTAGGATCTAAAATGTGGAGCCAGGAAGTCTCTTTAAAACTGTTTTAAATTTAGCCCTAATGTAAGTGTATCATTGGAATATTTCATCTCCAAAAAAAAGTATTTATACTGTGAGTTTTATGCAATACTGTCTCTCATATTAATTTTAATAATAATAATAATAATGATAAATGTAATTTCTAAGCACCTTTCTGGCCACTCAAGGACACTTTACAAGATACAGTCAGCACAGTAAAAATAGATAAAACTACAGAGAAAATGTGGACAGTGCAATTAGAGAAAAATGCTGACTAGGAGAGGTGAGTTTTTAATCTTGATTTGAAAATTAGGAGAGAGTCAAGATAGTCTTAATGGAGCTCTTGTTTTCCTCTTTTGTCCTGATTAATGTCCAGTTTCACCTCTGAGGGGTTGGAGCAGAGCCTTTGTTGTACCTTGTGACTTCACAGATAAAGCTTTTTCCACATTTGTTGACATCATGTCCTGATCCAAGTTATTGTCGCCATGTGCTGTAAAGGACAAAAGCAATGTTCTGATGCAGTCTCTGTAAAATCTAAACTTTTCCTCAATCCTCACACCGAAAAAGGCAAGTTTGTAAAAAGTTCAGAATGAGTAAATGTGTCCAACTGGGGTTTGAGTCATAAAGGCCTTGGGATAAGATCAGTGGCTAAGGTTGCTGTGTTGTATTTGTGTATGAGGGGCTTTCAGTTATAGCAGAGGAGACGGGGGAGAGAGAGAGAGACAGACTGGGAGAGAGTGAGGGAGAGTGCAGTTGTAGGCTCTCTGCGAAGCCTTGGCAAAGGCAGACAGGCTGCACTATCCTCTGGGGAAGATTCAATTATAAATGATGCTTCCACTCGGAGCCATCTTGGAATCCCTTATTCTTTAGGAGATCTTCTTCACCTAATCCTCAGCAGGGTTTGGTGTGGCCTGCCTCTGAAGTGATATGCCTCACACACATTGTGTGTCATGCATTATGAATGATGGGAAGGAGACACTCATGTCCTAATTTCGCTGAGAGCAGAGCGAGCATCAACACTGGAGCTGACAGAATGCTAATTTCCACCACAGAAAGGGATCGTGTCAGGTTTTTACAGAGCTTTGGCGCACGACTGTCCCAGCTATTTATTTGCAGTCTTTGTGTTTGCTTACGCCATCTCAAGCTGACTTTGCTCCACCTTTGCTGCCCATCTTTGTCTGTGTGTCTCTTCTTCTTTTACCAAGCATCCTTCTGCGTCTCTCTTACCTTATACCTCTTTTCCTTTCATCTCTCCGCAGCGTCGCTCTCCCCTCTCTAAAAATTCTACTGGTGGCAGCGAGCAGCATTAAAGTCAGCAGACAGGTCTTCTTTGTAGCCTAGAGTGCTGTGTGGATCTCAGCTGCAGCCCCCCTCCCCTCCCCACTCGCTCTCTCTTTACTTGCAGAGCCTCCGAAATCCTCTTCAGACCCCCTTCCCGCTTCCTCTTCCTTTTCCAACCAGAGAGAATAGGAGCTGACATCTCCAGAGAACCGAGAAAAAAATCATTTAAAGCCCTTCCTCTCTGTCCGCTTGCCGCTACAACAGAGAGGAGTGTCAGTAATGCAGCAGGAGGGGAGACAAGAGGGCGGGAGGAGGAGAGGGCGGGAGGGTGAGACTGGCTATCCGACTTTCGCAGTAATGAGAGGGGAGTTGTTATAGCTCACCTTCTGCTGCTCAAGTCTGTGTGTGTGTGTGTGTGAGTGTGTGTGTGTGGGTATTTTCACTTCTGTGTACTCACATTTGCGCCTTTGCAGTGTTACATGAAGCCGAAGTGAGGATACATGACTGCTTCATTAATGGGTGTCTGTTAGTCGATCTTTCTGTTCTTCTAAAGCGCTGCGAGGATGATTTGACGTACCTGTGAGTAAGGCGTCAGCGCTACAAAGCCTCTTCCTGTTGCTCCGCAGGATCGGGGGTGTCGGTGGGGGCTTGAAACATCTCAGACTCACATCTACGCCACTTGACACTTTTTCCCATCTTTGTTTCGCTCTTCTTCGTGTCCTCTTTCTTCTCTCCTTCGGCACAAAAAATGTGACTCTCCACTCTTCCCCCTGTTCGCCATCTCCACATCTCCCCACGCCTGCCTCAGCGATACAGATGGCAAATCAAGCTGTTCATAATCGAAATATGTCAAGTATGTCCCCCGCCAATGAAGGGTGACGAGAAAGATAAGAGCTTTTTGATTGAGCCCTCTCACTGCGTGATGTGCTGTTGGAAACCCTCTACCTAGTTCATTGTGCTGGCGAGGTTAGTCCCAAGAATCATGTTCAAACAAGTGGAAAAGACCGGCAAATAGCAAGTGCAAGTTTGGGGACTTTGTGTAATTGCCAGCATTGCCTACTAAAGTTCAATCTGAGCTGAAGTCCAAACACTCCGAATAAAACATAATGTGTATGTGCTGAATTTTTTATATGTCAGAGTTTGTACAATACCACCGGGGATACCTGGTGTTATGCTAACTGCCCCACTGATACAAATATTGTGAACAAAACAGCTCCATCACAGCACAAATAGCAAGCTTCAAATTCACCATAACATCTACTGTCTAAGTTGTTATTTTTAACTAGTCGTTCCTAATAAATTGGCACAGTTGTTTACACAATTGGGACAACACCATTAAACAAGTAACAATTAACAAATCACATAATGAATAAATTGTATTGTTTTTATTATTTCAGCAAAAACTCTCGTAATCACTCAATCAGTGGACATGGCTGTTATTAACCTGAAGTGCAGAAGGTCCAACAACACACGTGAAGAAGAGAAGAGGGAGCTGATCCTGGGTGTCACTGAAAACGCATTATTATGTAGACAACTGCTGCCAACCCCAGGACTGGCTTTCTTTCCTTTGTTTTAAGCTAACTGCTCTGAAGTCAACCACAGAGACTTGATGTTTAGTAACCTAGCAACAATCAACACATGAGAGAAGCGCTATGACAATGAAACTGCCGCCTGTGGACTCCTTTACCCCCGACCTGTATTTGGGGCTTGGCCTTTATTTGTTCATCTCGACCATGGTCCTGTCCGTTATTGGAGACCCAGGTTTTACTTAAATATCAGCTTTTATTTGAGGAAATACAATATTTACTGGTTCCAGCTCCTGAGAGGTGAAGATTTGATACCTTTCTTGTGGTCACACAAAACAAGCAATACAAAAAAAAAAAAAGCTTTTATGAAAATATATCTACACACAGACACACACACATATGTATTGATTGATTATTTGAGTGAGTGAGTGAGTGAGTGAGTGAGTGAGTGAGTGAGTGAGTCAGTGAGTGAGTCAGTGAGTGAGTGAGTGAGTGAGTGAGTGAGTGAGTGAGTGAGTGAGTGAGTGAGTGAGTGAGTGAGTCAGTGAGTGAGTCAGTGAGTGAGTGAGTCAGTGAGTGAGTGAGTCAGTGAGTCAGTCAGTGAGTGAGTGAGTGAGTGAGTGAGTGAGTGAGTGAGTGAGTCAGTGAGTGAGTCAGTGAGTGAGTCAGTGAGTGAGTGAGTCAGTGAATGAGTGAGTCAGTGAGTGAGTGAGTCAGTGAGTGAGTCAGTGAGTGAGTCAGTGAGTGAGTCAGTGAGTCAGTGAATGAGTGAGTCAGTGAGTGAGTGAGTCAGTGAGTGAGTCAGTGAGTGAGTCGGTGAGTGAGTGAGTCAGTGAGTGAGTGAGTGAGTGAGTGAGTGAGTGAGTCAGTGAGTGAGTGAGTCAATGAGTGTGTCAGTGAGTGAGTGAGTGAGTGAGTGAGTCAGTGGTTAATCAAAGCATCACTGCTGTCATAGCCTCACACAGGTGCTGCAGCATAGAGCACAGTGTGTTTTTCCTGTTTATGTTGGTTGTTTCCTGTCACCTGCGCTCCCTCTGCACACTGGCTACAACAACCAGCCCCAACAAAACTGTCAACATTAAATCCCAGAGCAGCAGAGAGGCCTGAGCTTCTCTCGCCATTGTTGGGCAACTGTAGCACAAATACTACCACTGTAGTATTTGACTGCTCAATCCCAGCGAGCCGAGCTGCTGCCCAGCGGCTCAGACTTTATCATCCCGGGTGCTGCTGCTGCTTTGCAGCCCAAGCAGCAGCAGCAGAAGCTGCCTGAGCCTCTGCCTCGCTTTGTTGCATTTGCTAGTGGGCTTTGGCTCATAAAGTTAGAATATGACTCTGACAAAATGCTATGCAATTTAGAGTAAGCCATACAATCCCCTGTACGTGCCGTGTAGACTGGGAAATAACTCTCTAAGCCATTATCGCAGGCTGTTTGTGCTGTTGCTTCAGAGTTTTCCCGCCACCTTTTGACATCCATGTAAGTGTTTTCTAGGTTTTACACATGAAAGCTTCCTCCTCTAACAACACCTGACACAAGATAATTATATAGCCTACATTAACTTTAATTAGTCAGAAAAAAAACATCTTGCAGGCAAAAATGTATTGTAATCCGAATTGATGAGTTCGACACTGCTGTTTGCACGTACGTCTCAATACACTTCTCCCTGCTTGAACAAAACCCTTCACTTCTCACTTTGTATGCTCTGTATGTTTTGCCTCTGTTTTCCGTTTTTCTTCCACTTCCATTACCCCGGGTTTTGGCGCGTGAATCCATATAGTGTGGTAATGCTACAGCTTATTATAACAGGGAAACAGACAGTGTAAATCATTCGAGGCTGGCTGTTTTCTTTACGCAGCCATTCTTCACAACACACTGCCCTTCATCAATCATCTTCTGCATTTTTGTTGGGTGTCGCTGATGAGAGATGGGACACACGGCCGCCATGTGTGGCGACAGTGTAGACATGCACGCATATGCACCAAGCATTTGTGTGCGTGGTGCTATAGAAATACATCAATTCACACATAGACATCTACATGCACTATTTTAGCCATTTCCTCTAAACTTGCTCCTGGCAGCTGATTGAAGATAGAGCGAGAGTGAAGAAGAGAGAGAGGAAGAGCATTCAATCATCTGTCCTTCCCTCACTCTGTCCCAGAGGGGAGAGGCAACAGTTGGAAATATGAATTATGAAATGATAAGAGGTTGTAAAATGGAGATAAATTCCAGTGATTACACAGCTCAGTATCTCACAATTCGATTCCTCTGTCAATGATTCTTTATTGTCGTTGTGTGAAGGACAGCAAGCCTAATAATTCCCTGTGTATGACGCACAGCAGGGGAAAGCATTGTAATGATAGAGTTCTTTTGAACATGATTGAGGAGGCAATTACATTTTGCATCTCACTTTCAGGATGTTTTTTTTTTTGTTGTTGTTTTTTTTTTTTAAGGCTCCTCTTTCTTTTCCTCATTCTCCGATAGCAGAAAATTCGACCACATCAAACCGTGTTTGTCTTCTTTCTCCATCCCCTGGGGTGCCAGCGCTGCAGAAAGCCCAAGAGATAACAAGGGGAAAGACATAAAAGCACATAAACAACACACACACACACACACACACACACACACAGAGCAAGGAGGAAGGAGAAAGGAAGGGTGTGCGTTTGCAGATGTGTGTGCTAAAGTTCAGACTCATACATGTCTATGCAGATGACTTTGAGCATGTGTGTGTGTGCATAGTCACACACATAGTTAAAGCATTTACCCGCTGCAGCCCTGTGCCGCGTGGGAGCTGGTAGCGCCACCTTGTTCTTTGTGGTTGTCCATAAACACACATGCATTGAAAGGTACCTTCACATTACTCGATGCAACTTCCACTAAAAAAGTAGGAAAGCAAAAAAACTTGGCCACCATCTCTTTTCAGCCTTCGCAGTTAAACAGACAGGCGCAGACTTTTACTGTAGGTCCGCTACCTCTAAACAGAAGGTTTTATCACAGCATGGCGTGAAGTCTGAATACAACCAATTACCCAGTTATAACAGACGTGCACCGCGCCAGCTGCTCTGTGCTTTTTTTTTCTTTTATAGATAGCTTTGTTGCCCAGTAAAGTTTAAATGTGTAAGTAGAAGAAAGCAAGCGAGGAGAGGAATGAGTGCACATTCTGGTAAATAATATATAGAAAAGTATGTTTTTTTTGATCACCGTTAAGTTGATGGTTAGAGCTTTGGCTTCATGTCCCATCTTGTTTGCTCCACCCACCCAGATTTTTCCCTGCTGGTCAAGTGCATTGAAAGCATTGACCTTCTAATGCTTTCTGGCTCTGTGTGAAAATACTGTAGGCTCCTCTTTCTGCTGGTTGGGTGATGTCACGTGGGGGGGCCTGAAGGACAGAGCGTGGTTCTGTTCTGCAGACAGGTGTCCTGACCTTCTGTCTGCTCTTCCACGCCTCAGGGGACCTCTGCGAAATAGAGGCCAAGGCTTTGACCTAGTCCCTCATCTACAGTTTGTCTCTAAACAGCAGCATGCTGCAGATGTAATAAATCACAACAGTAGCTAGTAATGCAGCGCTGTATTGTCTGTATTTCACAAGCAGTGCTTTCTAACTCCACTTATTTGGAGGTATTTTATTCTAATTCATTGTCAGCTATCAAAGAATAATAAAAGAACTCCCGTCCTTTCACTCCCAAATCAATGGAGCACCCATGTGCTACAATTACATTTCAGATGGCCTCCCTCCAATACCCACCGGCCAAAGCAAGATTGCATTATTCAAAGATCGAGATGAAAGTCCCCTCTGATCCACAAAAATAACATCCTGTGCAGTAATGTGTTTGTAGATTTGATTCCTTTGATGATATTTTCCCTGCAGTTGGCTTTTCACCAGGCTTCATCGCTGTGAAAGTCATGTGTATATTGAACATGTTATTTCTGCTGTTTAATGCTGTTTAATGTTTCAACCTTGTAAGGCCATCTCTTGAAGAATGGCCATAAAAGAACCAGAAGAGTCGGTGGTAATTAGATGAAAGGAAAAGGATCGGACACAGGAGTGGGTATAAAACTGAGACCTTCAGACATTTTCATAAAGCAAAGAAACAAATTGGACTGTTTTTTTAACTTTTTAGCTTTAGTGCAGCTGACTGGATCAACGCCCTAGATTTTATATCAAAGTCTTTCTTGTACTGTTACCAAGCAAATCAAGGTGGTGTACAAGCCCATCACTTTGGCACGCTCTGCTACACAGAATTTTCTTAAAAGGTTGTCTTGTTAATGAGTTATCTTCCACACAATGAATGGCATCTTTTTTTTTTCCTGCACTTTTAATTAGATGCAGATTTTCAAAGATCTTTTTTTTTTCCTTCTAAATACTAAGGCGAGGTTTTCATGCTAATGTACAGTACACACTGCTACAAAATGTGCATGTAATTTTTTTTTTTTATTCTAATGATGAAAAGCTCTGGCCTTTTTTTTCCCATTTTGCTTTTAGTATAGTTAATTTTTAAAACCCAGTTTAAAAAAAGCCTTGAAAAGACTATTGTTTATTAACAGTTTGGGGCCCAGGTTAATGCCCAAGGAGGTGTTAGTTGAGGTAAATGAGAGTATGCATGTTAAAATATGCTAGAATTATTAAAATATGCCATTGCTTACCCTCACCCCTCTAATTAGCCTTGTTGCAAAATCGCCCGAAATTTAATTATATTGCTGTAGCGTACATTCACACTCGAGTGGAAAAGCCCTGTCACCTGGAAAAACCCTCTTGCTGTAGTGAAGTTATTTAAATAAAACTCTTGACCTTGGGAGTTGAGTCCCGGCCTTTAAATGTTTAATTTTTTTCACAGTTCCCAACCATCCATTCACGTCTTTTTCCCTGTTAAAACCCTGAGCCGAGCGTCAGAAATGATGCCACACTCAATGAATGCATGAATTGATATGCAGTGGACTTCCTCTGTGTGTGGAAATGCAGCCGGTGCAGTCTGGGCCCAGCAGGTTGTTAGGAAAATGTGCTACATTTCAGCAATCTCGGGTTCTCTCTCTTCTCTGTACTTGTGCAGATAATCACCCACTTGTGTGATTGTATGTGGGAAGGCATCATGTTTTCCAGTGTTTGTGTGTATTGCACACGTGTTTGCACACTTCTATACTTGAGCATCATGATGTGCATTTGTGCCTCCGTCAGCCCGCCGGTTTGTGTGTGTGTGTGTGTGTGTGTGTGTGTGTGTGCGTCAGTTGTTGTGTGGCTGTCTGTGTGCGTTTCATGCTGAACATTGTCTTCTTGAAACACTAAGCAAATCTCCTCAATGTGATAATTGGCTCCCCGGGGTGCTTGTATCTTTGCTGCTCATCATCGTCATCCCCTCCAGAAAAAAAGAGTGTGTGTTAGATGAGATAGGCAAAGTTTGCTCGGATGCCGGGGAAACTGATCCCAAGTCTGCCTGAACTCTTTTGGCAAGAAGAAACTTTGAGGCAATGAGACAGCAGGGCCAGATCCAGTGCAACCTGGCTGCAGGCTGCTATCTGTCGC